>JBAKBP010016599.1:0-51246 GCA_037953745.1 Lithodes maja | reverse complement strand
CGGTGTTCTTTATACTTCATCATCCGATTTTTTTTTTTTTTGCGGGGGGGGGGGGGGGGATTTTATTAGTAACTGTAAATAATAGTTTCCCTATATTCATTTATTTGTTTACATATATATATATATATATATATATATATATATATATATATATATATATATATATATATATATATATATATATATTGTAATGAGAGAAGCAGCGAGGTAGCAGAGAGTGTGGTAAACTATCAATGGAAGTTAAATATTACTAAGCTATAATGAATCAAATAAAATCAATCTAAATGAAAACTACTCTATATCTAAATTGAATTCAATCTGAAACAAGCTAATTTATATCCAAAGGTCTCACATAATAAATGTATATATAGGGTAAGGTTATAAGGGTTAATATTAGCCAGGAATTAACTCACCAATAGTTCCACGTGGCAATGAGGCAAGGGAGAACGTTTTACCCAATATGGTGGTGGACAATGGGGAACGAGACTTCGGTCCCAAGACTCGAGTCAAGTTAAAGAAAGAATAAATGATTACATGGGAATGGACATGAATAATATGCTTATCTATCAGTCAGTCATGATGTCGATGAGAGCGTCGTGACGGTGTAGCTGTGTGTATTGCTGTATGTGTATTGTGATTAGAGGCACAAAAGCACGATCAACTGAGGGCGGAAAATTAGATGTTAACTGGTTGGTGTTCGTGAAGGCTCTGGCGTACCTCAAAAGCACACCTTGCTGCCTTGGCAAACCGCCAGGAGCCCAAATTATCGTACCGCATTTAGGTTGCTCTATACGATAAATTATATTAATATATACGATAAATTCATATATACTACATAAGACCATGGCAATATTGCTTAATAGCATATTAGGCCTTTTATAACTTAACTTATTTACAATCTTATAATATACGATCTACTCGTCCTACGTCGTGCTGTAGGAGAGATCGTGACGTCACAGAGACATACGAGATCACAAAAGAGTCATATTCTATCGTATTTATACGATACACTCCCCCCACAAAAAAGACCTGAACCCCAGCTTAAACCTAAAGTTGCCCAGAGGCTATCTTCTGATGCCACAAGTCAACGGCGCCAGCAGCAGCGCGTCTGGGACGCGTCCCGGTCCGAGAATGATCACCATCAGTAAGAGGTGAGTCGTTCCTTTGAGAATCCTCGGACCCAGCAATAACAGGTGGAGCGTCAGATTGCAATGCGGAATCGAGCTCCAAAGCGTACAAACGTGCGATAGGACGAACAGTAGTTCCAGTGGCTGTCTTCAATAGCGCCACCCGCTCTACAGAGTCTGCCCCCTTGTATACCTCCAATACGCGGCCTAATTTCCAGTATAAACGAGGACTATCTTCTTTAATTAAAACAACTTCGCCAACTGTAGGTGCCGTTGGTCTACCAGAGGGAGTAACACTCCTTTCCCTCAATGCTAGCAGATATTCACTAATCCACCGTTTCCTAAAATCCTCGATTATCCTGGATATATACTGGTATCTCTTAGACACCGCTACCTCAGAGTACAACGAGGGATCCTCTAACTCTACTATGGACTGAAAATCAGATGGAAACGCAGTCAATGGTTTTCCATATAGCAAGTGAGCTGGCGTTAATGGTAGTGGTTCTTGCAGGTCGGTGTACACATATGTAAGCGGGCGATCATTCACGACTGCCTCTATCTCTGTGAGGACTGTCGTCAACTCACTCTTCTTTAATAGAGCACGTCCTACAACCGGTCTGAGTCCTGACTTTACTATGCCGACACATCGTTCCCACATTCCACCAAACCAAGGTGCCTTAACTGGAATGAACCTCCATTCGCACTTCTTCTCTCCCAAAAAAGTGATGACAGTAGGATCACTACTCATATCCTTTAGATATTTTGATGCTTGGACATAAGTGGGAGCATTGTCGCTAAGAATGAGTTGAGGGAATGAACGCCAGCATAAATTCTTCGCTAGACATATTATCACATAGTTCTAGGTGTACCGCTCGAGACGTCGCACAGGTAAACAATAATATATAAACCTTCTCATGCTCCCTCGTCTTCAATGCCCCTGTGTAATCTAATCCTACCGCTTGGAAAGGTTCTACGTGCTTTACACGGCATTCAGGTAGAGGTGGAGCTGGTCCAGTTGCATATGGTTTACCCTTTAGTCTCTGGCATATTACACACTTTCTCACTATGCGTCGAGCTACTTGTCGAACTCTGGGTATCCACCATGTGAGACGTAAATTTGATATAATATGACATACCCCGTAGTGTTTTACTTCCCTATGTGCACGTATGATCAATAGATCAGTAACGTGATGTCTTGTTGGCATAAGTATAGGTCGGGGTGTGCCGTCTGGTACACCCGACCACTTCAGGCGACCCTCACACCTGATGAGGCCATTGTCTAGGTGCAACCGTAGTTGACGCACTATATTAGGCATTAATGTCTTATTCGAGCTTTTCAAGGATTCTAATTCATTGGAAAAGGTTTCTACTTGAACCCATTTGATCAAAGTTACTTCAGCTGCTTTAAATTCATGAGCATCAATGTTGTGACCCCTGTTGCAGAGTTGGCCCGTTACTTTAAGCTTAAGATTGGATACATATCGCAACACCCAAGCGATAACTCTAACTAGTTTATTATAGTCACCGAATCTTGCCCACTTTATGATAGGACCCGGTGGCTCATTTGGTTGGGCTGTAACTGCCACTGTTTCCAGTGGCAGAAGTCCCTCACCAACAGCATGCCATATAGTCCATTCACTTTCATGGAGCAGCCACTTTGGACCATGCCACCACAATTCGGACTTCATTAACTGGCTAGCCGTTATACCCCTAGTTATGAGATCACTAGGGTTTTCTTTTGTATTTACATAATGATAAGCAACGTCCGGCAAAAGGGCTCTAATCTCATCTACCCTATTCCGCACATAAACTGGCAGAGACTTCTTGCTATGTATCCAGTTGAGTGCGACCTGACTATCGCACCATACATGAACGATTTCAATATTTAATTCGCTCTCGTATGCTGCGCGTACATGTTGCACCAGACGTGCTAATAACAGCATGGCAGTCAATTCCATTTTAGGGATAGTTACCTTTTTAACCGGGGCTACCTTGGCCCGGGCTGTAACTAAATGTGCCCCAAATGAAGTAACAACATATATGGCTACCCCGTATGCCGTGGCGCTAGCATCGCAAAACGTGTGTAACGTAACGTCACCGAACGCCGCCACTTTACGAGGTATAGGTTTAGTACATAGGATGGCATATTCATTCAACAACAATGTCCCTTGGTCATTCAGGTCCTCGGGCAAACTGTCATCCCATCCTATCTTACGTCTCCAAACTTCCTGCATTAGAATCCTAGCTCTTATGGTAACAGGTAATGCTAGACCCAAAGGATCAAAAAATTTAGCAACTTTGCTCAACAGACTTCTTTTTGTGTGCGCTCCTGTCTGCTGAGCAAAAGACCTTGTTTGAAAAGTTAGTATGTCATGTTTAGGTTGCCAGATCATCCCCAAATTTCTGGACTTTTCCTGGTTAAGAGATGCCGTACCATCCACTTGTATTAAACTCTGAAGATCTTCACTATTAGTAACCCACTCGCGGAGAAATAGATGTGCATCCGCAAACAATCTGCGTGCTTGCCAGTATGCATACAACAAATCATCTTGACTATCGCTAGTACCTTGCAAATTGTCAATGTATAATCCGCGAGATAGTTTACTTGTGTCCTCATGAGTGTCAGCTAGATGTTTTCTGATTGTGGCATTTAACAAAAACTGCGAGCAAGTGGCCCCGAAGAGTACAACCCGAAAACGGTATATTATGATGGGACTTTCAGAGTCGCTAATGTCGCCGAACCAAAGAAAGCGGGTAACATCTCTATCTTCCTCCTTTAGCTTGACCATCAAGAATGCTTTCTCGATGTCACTGGTATAGGCGTACTTTCCCAGCCTAAACCGCAATAGATGTTGGGACAGGTCCGACACCATGGACGGACCTGTCAACAGGCAGTCATTCAGACTGGGTTGTTGACCTTGGTGGGCAGAACAGTCATACACCACCCGTATTGGTGTGGTGACGCTGTCTTTCTTCACCCCATGATGGGCCAGATAGTGAACCCTACCCTTCTTACACGGTTCCTTGACATCGACTCTCTCTATAAAGCCCCTATCCTCATAACTCCGAAATACATCGTCATACGCCTGGCGCGTGCTCGGTTCGTTAGACAATTTCCGCTGCAATGCGCGCAAGCGACCTAATGCCAAACCATAGTTGGTAGGCAGGCTTATCTCACTGCTCTTCCAGGGTAAACTAACTTTATATTGCTTGTCTGAGGCACAGTAGCACACAGACTCGTCAAACCTTTGTAGCGCAACTTCCGAGTCATAATCAGTCTCCATAGGATTAATGCCTATGTGATCCAATCTCCACAGTCGTTCCAGGTCGAACTCGGCAGCCATCTTAGGGTCACTAGGTTGGGAATCCTCCCTTCCCAACTCCTCTGCCGCGGTTACATTGACTCTATATATCGAGACCGTGTCGACCAGGACCTTTGACTGTGTAGTATGCACCTTTCCGCTCATGCAGTATCCAAATTTAGTGGGGATTAAAATTACACCACACATCTTTTTAAATCCAGGGTATACTACTTCATAATAATGATCCACACCAAGTAGAACATGCACCTCACTCTGATTTCCCATGGGATCTGACAAGTTAACCCCTTTGCTACGTAATGCGTGTTCCACCTTCTTCACACCCACAGATACATATTCTGGTAGGGTGTCTACTACGATACAAGTCATAAAGTACCGTTTTTTACGATAGAAATATGAAATCTCCGCTATCTCGTAGTCTTGTTTATCAGTAACCCCTGTGAAGCCCTGTAATCGAAGAGTCTCAGCCCCTACGATTCGGTGCTTCAGTCCCACTAGTACGGACCTCTTTATAAAGGAACGTTGAGATCCTTGATCTAGAAGTACCCGACAAACTTTGTTAATGTCATTACCTTCCATGGGCATCTGTATTGTGGGCAATATAGTGGTGTCTTGCGTGCTACCTAGTGCCACAGTTGTAGTACCCTCATTTTTTACGTCTTTGACTTTATCTGCAGTAGGACACAACTTATCAAAGTGATGTCCTTTGCAGTGCCGACAGGGCCTTAAGTATGTAGCAGTACATTGTCCCTGCTTGCCATGTTCCCCACTTAGACAACCTACACATAGCTTCAATCTTTTCGCCTGTGCTAGTTTTGTCTCATTTGTCGGGTATTTTACGCAGAAACTCCATTTATGTTTGTTGTTACATAGCTTATATAGAATCTGAGCAGGTTTCTTATACGCACCCTCTTTCTTTACTTTAGTCCCCACTGTCATGCTTACTGTTCAACTCTTCTCCACATTCTCACTCCCTCCCGACACATACATTCTCCCTTTGTTCAACTGTAGATTATTGATCTCCTTACTGAACTGAGTTTTGAATTCCCCCAGCTCAAATGATCTTACCTTATCAAGTATTGCCATAGGAAGCTTCTGACGCAAGATAATGACTATCATTTCCTGCGTGGTAAGCCCTAGGGTGTCTAGCGATCGAGTATGGCGCTCCATATTTGCCCTGAAGTTTGTCAACTCCTCAACCTTATACTGTGGTTCTGCGAGCCCCAACAAGGCAACGACATGGGCCATCTTCAACTGCTCTCTATCCCCGTATGTGGACTCTAATAAGTGTACCGCTTCAAGATAACTACCACCCACTACTGCAAAACCCTCTATTAAATGTAAGGCCTCTCCTTCCATTTGTCCCTTCAGATAGTGAAACTTGCGGACATTATCCAAAGAGGATTCATGAACCGTAGATCGAAATACGTCCCAAAAAGCTAACCACTCGGTTAACTTGCCCCCAAATGTAGGAAGATTGAGCTTAGGGAGGTGTACAGTATGTTTTGGGTCAGCCCTTCTATGGGCCTCATTATCGCCTCCCTTCTTACTTGCGACAGCACGCTGTAATAGGCGCTTCGCTCTAAAGACAGGTTCGTCATAGAGGGCGCGATTATCACACTCTGTAACTATCTCTTCCTCCTCTATCATGTCAGCCACAATCACCTCACTCAGAGCCGTAATACGACCGTGGGTAGCCTGGACGTTATCTAATCTAGCCTCCAATTCCTCTAGATCAGCAGTAGTGATGAAAGTGTTTAAGTCCACAATTAGCCTATTTAATACTCCCCGAAGTCCCGCCCTTTGATTTTTAGGGGCTTTGATCAGCACCCCACTAGACGGTGTCTCTTTATCGTTTTTATCCATTTTGCATGCGAGCCTATAGGCTATGTATCTAAATGTTACGTTACAAAAACAACGGCCAAATAATAGTCTAATTAAGAGACGCCAACCGGCGGACTTCTATGTTATGGAGAAAAAAGAGTACACTAAATAGCAATACCTACTAATGGATCATATTGAACAAGAAAAAATGTTAGGTCAGGTCATATGTCACAGGAAGTCTGAAACGGAAAAGAAAATTACTGGGGAAAGATGATGGGTGGGAAGCAGGACTTAGGCAGGCGCAATGATACAACCCTGCATTCCGGCTCTAACCATCGCTTGGCTAGCCTTGCCAGTTTATCATAGAGTTGTTCCTGCATCCTGTTATATGTCCCCTTGTTCATTGCCCTAAAATCCCTTACTGGTAGCTAATTCCCAGGTCTGGGCACCAATGTGGTAAACTATCAATGGAAGTTAAATATTACTAAGCTATAATGAATAAAAAAAAATCAATCTAAATGAAAACTACTCTATATCTAAATTGAATTCAATCTGAAACAAGCTAATTTATATCCAAAGGTCTCACATAATAAATGTATATATAGGGTAAGGTTATAAGGGTTAATATTAGCCAGGAATTAACTCACCAATAGTTCCACGTGGCAATGAGGCAAGGGAGAACGTTTTACCCAATATGGTGGTGGACAATGGGGAACGAGACTTCGGTCCCAAGACTTGAGTCAAGTTAAAGAAAGAATAAATGATTACATGGGAATGGACATGAATAATATGCTTATCTATCAGTCAGTCATGATGTTGATGAGAGCGTCGTGACGGTGTAGCTGTGTGTATTGTGATTAGAGGCACAAAAGCACGATCAACTGAGGGCGGAAAATTAGATGTTAACTGGTTATAATAATAATAATAATAATATTTATTCAGTTAGCAATTTACAGAGTTGGTACCACATAGTTTGTTACAAATATGACATGTACCAGCCTTGCATAATTCCAACTAAGGATAGCCCAATAAGGCCGTTAGGCGTATTTCCATTGGGGTCCTTGTGGGATTAGGTTAGCTGGGGAAAATGGGGAGGATAAAGAAATAGATACTTTAGAGAAAGTATTTTTAGGGGGTTATTTTAAGATACCTTACATCCTATAGTAAATATCAGTAATCCGTAATCAGTAATCATTTCAGTTTGGTTTGTCTATCTCTTATGTCGCATTTAGTAGTAGACATAAGCTTGGTGCTCCCTTCTCGCAGCTGTCCGGTTCAGGTGTTTCTTCAGGCTACGTCTGAAGGAATACAGTGTTCTCTTTTCACGGACTGACTGGGGTAGGTCGTTCCAGTCTTTGATGGCGGTGAAGAAGAATGTTTGCTTACCCTGTCCTTGGATTCTCGGGACCTTAAAATTAAACATCCTGTTTCTTGTATTATGTCCACTCCTCTCATTTGCTTTAACAAAATCATTCTTTAGGTACTCTGGAGCTCTGTCATAGAAAATTTTGAAGGCATTAGTGAGCCTGATTTGTTTGGCCCTGTCAGCGACATTGAGCATACCTAGTGACTGAAGTTGTTCCTGGCCAACATGTGATCTGGGTCCTAGGTTCAGCATGAACCTAACCATTTTATTTTGAGTGACCTGAAGTTTGTGCTGTGCTGATTTAGATGATGCAGAGTACCAGGATGACACAGAATAGTCAAAATGACATTGAACAAGCGCTTGGCAGAGGGTCTTTTTGGTCGCCGCGGGCAAGCATCCCACCTGTCTATACAGGTATTTTAATACGTGCTCTACACTTACTCAGGATAGATTCCAAAATTGTTTCACCTGACAAACTCGCGTCCAGTTTTAGTCCGAGATATTTAACTTGTGACACTGTTGTTATAGGAATATCATTACAGTTGACCGAGAAGCCCACAATGTCTTTCAGTTTGCGTTTTGTTCCACATAAGATGGCTTCCGTCTTGCCCAGGTGAAGAGATAGTCTATTGTCCACTAGCCATTCACTACATGATTCTAGTTCTTTGGAAAGTGAAGCGGCAATACTTATTGGGTCTTTTCCTGAAACCAGGAGCACGCTGTCGTCTGCATACAGTAATAATTTACATGAGACGCTCAGTTCCATGTCGTTCACATAACAGAGAAAGAGTAAGGGACCAAGGATGCTTCCCTGCGGGACCCCACAGTTGATTGGCATAGGATCAGATATATTATCATCAATTTTGACTCTTTGGGTTCTACCACTAAGATAAGATTTAAACCAGTTCACAGATCCTATGCCCATTGCTTGTAGTTTATTACATAGGATATCATGGTCTACTGTGTCAAACGCTTTTTGTAGATCAAGAAGAACCATACCGGTGTAGTTACCTTTAGACATTTCTTTACGAATGTGATCCGTTAAGTGGATGAGACAGGAGTCTGTCGAGTACATGCATCTGAAACCTGATTGAAACTTATAGAATAGATCATTTTGTAATGGTTGTCAGTGGGCGGTCCTTAGTAGTTCACGTTGGGCTCACTAGGGGGCCGGGTATGGGAAGGGAAGTCTAGCCATTTTTTCATCAGAACTCATTAGGCAGAGCGACTTCTCATTTCCCTTGCTAAATATATATATTCTTCTGACTGATGTGAACATTTCTCTACTACCTTACATTCTTATCTCCTCTTTTCCCTGCCTGTTTAACTTCCATGGTCCCGTTGGTGCAGAGCTAGTCAGCCAACGTATTATCGCTTGAGTTCTCACGAGATACTTGCCTATTAGATAGCCTATTTTGGAAGGGTTAACTTAGAATAGGATTGATTTATGTTTGTTGCACTTGTACTGTATATGCATTTCCCTGTGTGTTATTATTATTATTCCTGTTTTCTGCTAGTCTAGGTAATGCTAGACTGGGGTAAGGCTTTTCTGTGTTACGAGTTGTTGTTTGGTGCAGTGGTTAAGCGATAAACCTGCATACTCGTTTCGGTTCAGTGAAGCCTAGGTTGTCTTCGCGGCTGACTGTGTTGAGTTAATATTTTACAGTGCGTGAGGGCAAGAGCCTAACCACCCTGTATTTTATTAACAGTTTGTGTTTACTTTGTCAAGGAGCCGGGAGAAAACCAGATACAAGGGATCTGGATTTCTCAAAGTGCACTTGTTAGTTTTAACGTAATACTTTAAACAGTTGTGAGGACTTCGCTAGGCTACGAGCCATTTTTGCTCAGTCACTGCTACCTTTTTGCCTACAGTACCCCAGCTAGACTTTACTCGATTAGTAGATACAGAATAGTATTGAAGCTTTCCTTATGTATGATATTGTTTATGCACTATTGATTTCATGTGTTGCAAGCTTGGCTACTTTAGTGATTAGTGGCCCACGAGCACAATCCGAGTAGGCTATTGCCGTTGCATTTGCGGAGTACTTCTTTTTAATGTTTGCCATTTACTATTGCATATTCTTTTAATTATTCTTATGCCAATTTAAACCTTTAATAGTATTTAATTGCCAGTGTTTTTGCTTATTGAATCACTGTTCAAAATCCGATACGTACTTCTTACGAGCATCCGAGAAGCATCTAACTTTTTTCAGAAGATTCCTTGCTCGATGCTTAAGGACTATTAATTAACGTAACGTAATAGTGCCGATCCGAAGTAGAGGGTGGAGGACTTCTTAAGTTCTTAGTCAAGGGTGGATTACTTCGGCTTCGGCCAACACTATTCTTTGGTGTTGTTGTTTCTTACTTCCTTGTTTGATTGTTGACCAGACTAGAAAATTCCTGTCTCTTTATTAGTCTGTTGTTGAACACTAGTACCGAGTTCTTGTATACCCCGTAAAAGCAGATTGAACTCTGGAGGGTATTGGTGTTTTTTGTTCGGCTGGCAGTACTCAGGGGTTGTGATTGTGTGTTTCCGTTGTGGCAGCAAGCCGTATTCGAGTCCTGATTGAGAGCCCTTGTGTACCCGAGTGCCAGTTCGTAACAAATGGCGACCTTGCTTAGGATTTTGTGAACAGCATAAATTTTTGCAGAGTTGTACAACATTTGTTTGTTTGTATTTTAGCGTGCATATTGAAGAATATTTTTTTTGTATGGCAATTAGTAAAGCATTTAAGAGACTCCAGTTAATTTAGTAATTAGTGCTTGCATAGGAAGTTTAACACTTTTGTCTCGAGAATTTTTTTGTGGACTTCAGTATGTCGTGCATTAGCACTGACGATGAGCGAGAGATGTCATTTGAAGGTGTGCCGTTAGTAACCAGTGAGGAGGACGCTAGAGTTTTTGTGAGTAAGCGGTACAACGTGACGGAGGAGAGGCTGACTGGGGTGGATGTTTGTGGCTTGCACCTGATAGCCAAGGTTTTGGGCATTTCCAATGTAGCAGGGATGTCCAAGGGGGAGCTGATTTCCTGGGTGTTGCGTGGGCGACATGGGGTTTCGGAGGAGAGGGCGTTTGGGGGGGTTCCTCCCCAGATCCCCTCTCACTCGACTCCCACAGCGCCGTCCACTCAGTTACCGGAGGTTAGCACTCTCCCACAGAGGGATGAGAATTGGCAGATTGGAGTGCCCTCGGGTGGTGCACGTGGTGGTTCCCCAGTTTTTGTCCGCCCTCCTTTAGTAGTGGCAGCTCCCTCTTCCTGCCTGTCTCCAGATATGGTATTTAGACTTGAGCTTGCTAAGATTGAGGCTAGGAAGCAGGAGAATGAGACTAGGAGGCATGAGATTGAGGTTAGGAGGCAGGAGGATGAGACCAGGAGGCATGAGGCTGAGCTTAGGTACGACTCAGAGAAATATTGTGCTAAATTAGATTTGGATAAGACTCGTGCAGAGTCGACAGGGACTCGGATGGGCCGTGAAGGCCAAGTAAGAGAACAGTCCTTAGCCTACTTAGTCAAATTGGTGCCGGTATTTAGTGAAACTGAAGTCACAGAATTTTTTAATCGTTTTGAGAAGAAGTGTAGGGAGCATAATTGGCCTGAAGAGAAGTGGGCAGCTCTAGTCTCCTCAAGACTTACGGGTAAGGGTCTGAAGGCTTATGATGCACTGCCTTTAGAGTCTTGCATTGACTACCCAGAATTGAAGAGAGCTGTCCTACGGGCATACGAGTTGCAACCAGAAACATATCGATTGAAGTTTCGGGGTGTTACAAAGACTAGGGAGGCGACCTTTCTTGAACATGCCCGGGACTTAAAAGATGCACTTAAAAACTGGACACGTTCTGAGAAAGCTGAGACGGCAGAACAGTTGACTGAGCTGTTTCTGCTCGAGCAGTTTTATAAGTGTACTGGTGCAGAAATGACTTTAACTATTAAAGAAAAGAACCCCAAAACTCTACAGGAGGCAGCTGAGATGGCTGACCTCCGGCTATCACTAATTCGTGGGTGCGGGTCTGCCCAGCGTAGTGAGGCAGGTAACAAGGGGCGTGATGCCCCAGCCCCCCGAGTTAGTGATATACCTTATGCAAACAAGTACAAGAGCCATGATACCAAGACTGACCACAAGACTAGCACCGTCCCATTTAAGAAGGGGCCGGGCCCTTCCCAGTACCAAGGGAAGCCCAAAGGGGAGTTGGAGTGTTATCATTGTCATAAAAAGGGGCACTTTGCAAGAGTCTTCCTAGCAAACCACCTACAGCAGCTGTGTCTTTGGCCTGCAACATTGGTGTGTCTCCGAAGTCATCTGAGTTTGCCCGGGGCAGTTCGTCAGAGGCTGACGCACAGCCAATGCAGAAGTGCCTGGGAGGCTCGAACCCTGCTCAGGATGTTTTTTGCGACCATAGAGGGCGGAGTTGCGTGATGTGGGCGGGGCACAAGCATGGAGTAGAGGTCTTGCGTGATACAGGTGCTTCCCAGACTCTGATGAAAAACTTGACTGGCTACCCTATAAACGCGGCTCGGGTGGTAGTGGTGCAGGGTATTAATGCAACTCGGTCATACCCGCTGGTGCGGTTGGAGTTGGAGGTGGATGGTGTGGCACGTGAATTGGATGTTGGGATTGTGGAGAAACTGCCAGTGGAGGGCGTCGACCTTCTTCTCGGCAACGACTTTGCAATGCCCGCTTCTGAGGTTCTACCCTTAGTCGTTGCCGAGAGGCCGGCCGACGTGAGTAGGGAAGAGCAAGAGTGGGTCGAGCGGTGCCAGACACAACCCATGGCATGTGTTGTCACCCGAGCAAGGGCAGCTAAAGTGTCACAGCCTAGTCCTCCGTCTTCAGACCAGCGGAGGAACGATCAACAGGAGGAGGCTAAAGCTGGAGTTGGTTTTAAGAGTTTTGACTCGGCGGCTCTCCTGGGTGATTCAGTATTAGCACCATTACTTAATTCTGGAGTAGCCCCTGGGCCTGTCATCGAGAGTGACGAGGCTGGGCATGACGAGTCTCCACGACAGCAACGTTATGTACATAGAGAGAGACAGAGGGAGCAGCCCAGTATCGGGGAAGGTCATGCATTGCTCCGGGAGAAGTTAGATCGCTTGGCACCCTCAGATCTACGTCGGTTGCAACTAGAGGACCCTGAGCTCCAAACGTGTGCTAATGGAGCTGTAGAGCTCGACGAGGACGGCGATGCACAGCCAGGAGATTTTTTTTATTTAGAAGGCATCCTCTATAGGCGTTTTCAAGACCCTAAACGTAGTTGGCAAAAGGGGTCCGGAGTAGTGGACCCCTGTGGTGCCACGGGAGTGCAGGGATAGCCTACTGAGGTTGGCGCATGTTACGACCGGGCACTCGGGTACACAAGGGCTCTTACACAGGACTCGAGTATGGCTCGCTGCCACAACGGAAACACACGATCCCAACCCCAGAGTACTGCCAGCCGAACAAAAAACGCCACTACCCTCCAGAGTTCTATCTGCTATAACGGGGTATACAAGAACTCGGTACTAGCGTTTCACACAACAGACTAATAACAAGACGGGAGTTATCTAGTCTGGTCAACAATCAAACAAAGAAGAAAGTACTACAACACTAAAGAATAGTGTTGGCCGAAGCCGAAGTAATCCACCCTTGAACTAAGAACTTAAGAAGTCCTCCACCCTCTACTTCGGATCGGCACTATTACGTTACGTTAAACAATAGTCCTCGAGCATCAAGCAAGGAATCTTCTGATAAGTTAGATGCTTCTCGAATACTCATAAGAAGTAAGTATCGGATTTTGAACAGCAATTTAATGAATAACTCACTGGTAATTAAAGGCTTTAAATTGACATAAGAAGAATTATAAGAATAAGCAATAGGATATGGCAAACATTAAGAAGAAGTACTCCGACAATGCACTGGCAATAGCCTACTAAGATTGTGCTCGTGGGCCACTAATCTCTGAAGTAGCTAAGCGTGCCACACATGAAATCAATAGTGCATAAACAATAATATACATAAGGAGAAGCTTCAATACTATGCTGTATCTGCTGGTCGAGCAAAGTCTAGCTGGGATACATAAGGTTAAGAGACAATGGCTGAGCAAGCGGCTCGTAGCCTAGCGAGGTCCTTAAGACTGTGCGGCCAAATTACGTTAATTGACGGGATGCTCTCTTGAGAGATCCAGATCACTAGTATCTGGTTCTCTCCTGGCGATCCTCTCAAAGTCAAGCAAATGAGATAGCACAGTGTTGGGTGGCAGAGGCAAAAGCCCTCACTCGCAACACAGTGCTAAACTCCCACGGTACACAGTCAGAAAGACCACCTAGGCGTTCCACGTCTCCGTTGCAATTGTACTGGTTCAACCGCAACCTAGTACTCATAGGAAATCACAACTCAGAAACCCTATCCCAGTCTAGCATTGCCTAAACCAGCAGAAAACAGGAACATGAATAATCGCACACAGGGGAATGCATATACGAGTGCAACAAACATCAATCAATCCTATTCTAGTTAACCCTTCCAAAAATAGGCTATCTAACAGGCACTTATCTCGTGAGAACTCAAGCGATAATACTTTGGCTGACTAAATCTGCACCAAAGGGGTCATTGGTTAAAAAGGGACGAGAAGAGAAGAAGATAGGCTGTTCAGAGAGTAGAGAAAGTTCACATCAGTCGGAAGAATATGGATAGTTGCAAGGGATATGAGAAGTCGCTCTGCCTGATGAGTTCTAAAGAATTGTGGCGAGGACCTCTCCTTTTTATACTCGGCCCTCTAGTGAGCATATCGCCAACTACTAAGGACCGCCCACTAGCAATCGTTACGTAATATTCTCTCTCAATCTGGGATCGACAAAGGATTTCCCACGCGCTGAGAGGGAGGAGGGAGGAGGGAGGGAGGCCTACACGCCTCGTGGCGCGCTCACTGGCCGTCGTTACATAACTCTCTCTCTCATCATTATAAATAAGTCCCACACACAACACTTATAACTAATGATATAAAATAGAACTCGTTGACTCAGATGAAAACAAAATACATATTTATAATACTTATAGTACAACGGCTCACATAAACTAAGTTAGGAAACTCTACACAGACTACAGCCAAAGTTCCTGCCCTGACGATCCTAGCGAGAGTGGGGCCTGACTGGGCGTTCTGTACAGCATGCTCATACTCGACATGCGTCACACCTCCCCCAAGATTTTACTTGCTCAACCCTGAGCTAAAATCTGATATACAGAACCCCATCAAACCCCTCACACCCAGCGACCGCATGGCACTAAAACAACGCTGAGTTTATCACTAAAACACATCTTATAAAAAAAAAATTCACATTTCATAACTCCTCCCAACAATAGTAAAAGACATAATATCATGCTCCCAGAGCGAGCTTACAGCAGCTCAGCCGTTTGATAGTTCGTGGACTACTCAAACTCTATAGGCTATGACAAACTTATACAATTATCTATATTAAAAGAAAGAGTTTTTTTTTATGATTTTTTATATTTTAATATGTTTTTTTCCGGCTGCACTATAAGGGCAGCCTATTTTTTCTTCTATACCAAACGCTCAACAATCCTGCTTTACGACCCAATACGCTGGGCTACAACCGCGAGCCAACAAGCACCAAGCGCAAAATACTATTCAAACTAAAGCAGGAGGCTACCCGTGTATCAATTTACCCAGGATCATATACCCTTGAACGACCATCTGCAACCACGTTGTCACAACCGGCAATATGGCGTATGTCGAGGTTATATACCAATAACCTTAGTGACCACCTGGTCAGCCTCATATTCCGATTGTGAAACTGGTCCAAGATCTTGAGAGGGTGATGATCTGGGTAAACTACAACGACCGGACCATAGGCTGGAACATAGACCTCGAAATGCCCCAGCGCATCATCGTCCTTTTCACTTTCATTCATCAGGTTCTGAAACGTTGCTAGTGCATTCTTAAGTCCGTCATGCATAACATTGCACTGGTAGGTACTCCCGTCCACAACAAAACCACATACCTCTTTAGCACGCTCGGACAAAGTTACAAGCAACGACCACTCACGACATTCCTCATCCCTCAGACCCTTCGTCCACACGTAATCCAGCTCTGCTTGCACCACAGGCTGTCGAGCAGGATTTATACGGTAGGGAATTAAACTGAGCCTTGCACTATCTCCAGCCTGCATGTCGGACTCTACCCCGTACCTCAGGCCTGGAGAAGCAACAAACATGCGAAAGTACTGCCATAGCCTAGTAAATAACTGCCTTGCACTGTCTCCACAAACAACATGCCTAGTGCCCTCCCACAACCCAGCCGAGACCGCAGCTTCTAACCTGTAGTCTCCCTCCTTCTCCACCTTCGTCCCTAGAACAGCCAGGTCATGAGAGGGACAATCAGTACCACCCGTGCAGTCACTCCCACAGTTCATTATTGCTAAGGCTTCCCCGCCGATACCGTACATGCGCACCCCCGCATTCCTTGTGACGACATCTGCCTGCGCAGCATCACCGCTTTCAGCGACATGGCCAGATACAGTCGGTCTATGGTAGGGCTGTTGCATTAGACTAGAGCAGCATTGGGAGGCTATGCGACGACCGGGCACTGCGATACCACAGCCGACCCTACCAATCTGCTCAATGTCCTCCTTTTGACCACCACCCTTGGCAGCCATGGGTCGACCCTGACCTGGCAACCATGCCAAAGCCTCGTCGCCCACCTTAAACCACCGAAACAACGAGGCTAACGGTCTTTCAACAGTCACGTGACCTGCCCGTGGAACATCTTGCACCGCCCGAGTTGTGAGACTCAGGGGCTCGGCACGACCAGTGGGGTATGAACCGAGCTGGTGCTGGAGTGCTGCACACTGCTGCTCAGGCAGGTGCTCTAGCGCTTCCACAGCCACCAGACTCGTGTTCCCCGCCCACGGCTCCGCCGAGACATAACAATCCCTACTCTCCTCCACCTGTGCCCTACTGCCCCCCTCTCCTTCTCCACCTTGGCCGCGGCAGACCAACGCAGGGACAGTAGGCTGCTCAGGTGGTTGCCTCACAAACTCCTCCAACAGGTTCACATGACATGCTTCCCCGTCCTCGTGTTTAATCTCGACAGCACCATTACCACACTTCTGAACTTCCGGATCCTCCAACTGCAGTTTACAAATATCTGAGGGAACCAACCTGTCTAGATGCTTCCGAAGCAACCCAAGTCCTCCCCCAATATCAAACTGAGCAACCCTTTTTTCTCTCCGTGTGCAACGTTGCTGCCTCGGAGTCTCTTCCGGCCCTACCTCCTCACTAGCTGTGACAGGTCCTGGGGCCTCTCCAGACTCTAACATAGGTGCCAATACTGAATCACCCAGGAGAGCCGCCGAGTCAAAACTCTTAAAACCAACTCCAGCTTTAGCCTCCTCCTGTTGATCGTTCCTCTGCTGGTCTGAAGACGGAGGACTAGGCTGTGACACTTTAGCTGCCCGAGCTCGGGTGACATCACACGCCATGGGTTCTGCCTGGCACCGCTCGACACACTCTTGCTCTTCCCTACTCACGTCGGCCGTCCTCTCGGCAACGACTAAGGGTAGAACCTCAGAAGCGGGCATTGCAAAGTCGTTGCCGAGAAGAAGGTCGACGCCCTCCACTGGCAGTTTCTCCACAATCCCGACATCCAATTCACGTGCCACACCATCCACCTCTAACTCCAACCGCACCAGCGGGTATGACCGAGTTGCATTAATACCCTGCACCACTACCACCCGAGCCGCATTTATAGGGTAGCCAGTCAAGTTATTCATCAGAGTCTGGGAAGCACCTGTATCACGCAAGACCTCTACTCCATGCTTGCGCCCCGCCCACATCACGCAACCCCGTCCTCTATGGTCGCAAAAAACATCCTGAGCAGGGTTCGAGCCTCCCAGGTGCTTCTGCATTGGCTGTGCCTCAGCCTCTGACGAACTGCCCCGGGCAAACTCAGAAAACTTCGGAGACACACCAATGTTGCAGGCCAAAGACACAGCTGCTGTAGGTGGTTTGCTAGGACAGACTCTTGCAAAGTGCCCCTTTTCATGACAATGATAACACTCCAACTCCCCTCTGGGCTTCCCTTGGTACTGGGAAGGGCCCGGCCCCTTCTTAAATGGGACGGTGCTAGTCTTGTGGTCAGTCTTGGTATCATGGCTCTTGTACTTATTTGCATAATGTATATCACTAACTCGGGGGGGTGGGGCGTCACGCCCCTTGTTACCTGCCTCACTACGCTGGGCAGACCCGCACCCACGAATTAATGATAGCCGGAGGTCAGCCATCTCAGCTGCCTCCTGTAGAGTTTTTGGATTCTTTTCTTTAATAGTTAAAGTCATTTCTGCACCTGTACACTTATAAAACTGCTCGAGCAGAAACAGCTCAGTCAACTGTTCGGCCGTCTCAGCTTTCTCAGAACGTGTCCAGTTTGTAAGTGCATCTTTTAAGTCCCGGGCATGTTCAAGAAAGGTCGCCTCCCTAGTCTTTGTAACACCCCGAAACTTCAATCGATATGTTTCTGGTTGCAACTCGTATGCCCGTAGGACAGCTCTCTTCAATTCTGGGTAGTCAATGCAAGACTCTAAAGGCAGTGCATCATAAGCCTTCAGACCCTTACCCATAAGTCTGGAGGAGACTAGAGCTGCCCACTTCTCTTCAGGCCAATTATGCTCCCTACACTTCTTCTCAAAACGATTAAAAAATTCTGTGACTTCAGTTTCACTAAATGCCGGCACCAACTTGACTAAGTGGGACAAGGACTGTTCTCTTACTTGGCCCTCACGGCCCATCCGAATCCCTGTCGACTCTGCACGAGTCTTATCTAAATCTATTTGAGCACAATATTTCTCTGAGTCGTACCTAAGCTCAGCCTCATGCCTCCTAGTCTCAGCCTCAATCTCATGCCTCCTAGTCTCATTCTCCTGCTTCCTAGCCTCAACCTCAATCTCATGCCTCTTAGTCTCATTCTCCTGCTTTCTAGACTCAGCCTCAATCTCATACTTCCTAGACTCAATTTTAGCAAGCTCAAGTCTAAATATCATATCTGGAGACAGGCAGGAAGAGGGAGCTGCCACTACTGAAGGAGGGGGGGCAAGAACTGGGGAACCACCATACGCACCGCCCGAGGGCACTCCAATCTTCCAATTCTCATCCCTCTGTGGGAGAGTGCTAACCTCCGGCAACTGAGTGGACGGCACTGTGGGAGTCGAGTGAGAGGGGATCTGGGGAGGAACCCCCCCAAACGCCCTCTCCTCCGAAACCCCATGTCGCCCACGCAACACCCAGGAAATCAGCTCCCCCTTGGACATCCCTCCTACATTGGATAGACCCAAAACCTTGGCTATCAGGTGCAAGCCATAAACATTCACCCCAGTCAGCCTCTCCTCCGTCACATGGTACTGCTTACTCACAAAAAGTCTAGCATCCTCCTCACTAGTTACTAACGGCACCTCCTCAAATGGCATCTCTCGCTCCTCGTCAGTACTAGGGCACGACATACTGAAGTTCACAAAAATTTCTCGAGACAAAAGTGTTAAACTCCCTTATGTAAGCACTAATTACTAAATTAACTGGAGTCTCTTAAATGCTCTCCTAATTGCCTTACAAAAAAAAATATTCTTCAATATGTACGCTAAAGTACGAACAAACAAATGTTGTACAACTCTGCAAAAAATTATACTGTTCACAAAATCCTAAGCAAGGTCGCCATTTGTTACGACCGGGCACTCGGGTACACTAGGGCTCTTACACAGGACTCGAGTATGGCTCGCTGCCACAACGGAAACACACGATCCCAACCCCAGAGTACTGCCAGCCGAACAAAAAACGCCACTACCCTCCAGAGTTCTATCTGCTATAACGGGGTATACAAGAACTCGGTACTAGCGTTTCACACTACAGACTAATAACAAGACGGGAGTTATCTAGTCTGGTCAACAATCAAACAAAGAAGAAAGTACTACAACACTAAAGAATAGTGTTGGCCGAAGCCGAAGTAATCCACCCTTGAACTAAGAACTTAAGAAGTCCTCCACCCTCTACTTCGGATCGGCACTATTACGTTACGTTAAACAATAGTCCTCGAGCATCAAGCAAGGAATCTTCTGATAAGTTAGATGCTTCTCGAATACTCATAAGAAGTAAGTATCGGATTTTGAACAGCAATTTAATGAATAACTCACTGGTAATTAAAGGCTTTAAATTGACATAAGAAGAATTATAAGAATAAGCAATAGGATATGGCAAACATTAAGAAGAAGTACTCCGACAATGCACTGGCAATAGCCTACTAAGATTGTGCTCGTGGGCCACTAATCTCTGAAGTAGCTAAGCGTGCCACACATGAAATCAATAGTGCATAAACAATAATATACATAAGGAGAAGCTTCAATACTATGCTGTATCTGCTGGTCGAGCAAAGTCTAGCTGGGATACATAAGGTTAAGAGACAATGGCTGAGCAAGCGGCTCGTAGCCTAGCGAGGTCCTTAAGACTGTGCGGCCAAATTACGTTAATTGACGGGATGCTCTCTTGAGAGATCCAGATCACTAGTATCTGGTTCTCTCCTGGCGATCCTCTCAAAGTCAAGCAAATGAGATAGCACAGTGTTGGGTGGCAGAGGCAAAAGCCCTCACTCGCAACACAGTGCTAAACTCCCACGGTACACAGTCAGAAAGACCACCTAGGCGTTCCACGTCTCCGTTGCAATTGTACTGGTTCAACCGCAACCTAGTACTCATAGGAAATCACAACTCAGAAACCCTATCCCAGTCTAGCATTGCCTAAACCAGCAGAAAACAGGAACATGAATAATCGCACACAGGGAAATGCATATACAAGTGCAACAAACATCAATCAATCCTATTCTAGTTAACCCTTCCAAAAATAGGCTATCTAACAGGCACTTATCTCGTGAGAACTCAAGCAATAATACTTTGGCTGACTAAATCTGCACCAAAGGGGTCATTGGTTAAAAAGGGACGAGAAGAGAAGAAGATAGGCTGTTCAGAGAGTAGAGAAAGTTCACATCAGTCGGAAGAATATGGATAGTTGCAAGGGATATGAGAAGTCGCTCTGCCTGATGAGTTCTAAAGAATTGTGGCGAGGACCTCTCCTTTTTATACTCGGCCCTCTAGTGAGCATATCGCCAACTACAAAGGACCGCCCACTAGCAATCGTTACGTAATATTCTCTCTCAATCTGGGATCGACAAAGGATTTCCCACGCGCTGAGAGGGAGGAGGGAGGAGGGAGGGAGGCCTACACGCCTCGTGGCGCGCTCACTGGCCGTCGTTACATAACTCTCTCTCTCATCATTATAAATAAGTCCCACACACAACACTTATAACTAATGATATAAAATAGAACTCGTTGACTCAGATGAAAACAAAATACATATTTATAATACTTATAGTACAACGGCTCACATAAACTAAGTTAGGAAACTCTACACAGACTACAGCCAAAGTTCCTGCCCTGACGATCCTAGCGAGAGTGGGGCCTGACTGGGCGTTCTGTACAGCATGCTCATACTCGACATGCGTCACACGCATGACATACCACTGGCAGGACATCTAGGGGTGAGAAAAACGGTGGCGGCTTTGGGGAAATTGTTTTGGTGGCCGGGGATGAAGTCTCATGTGCAGTCATGGATAAACTCATGTGATATTTGTCAACGTGTCCGGAAACCGAACCAAGTTATTCCTAAGGCTCCGTTACACCCTATTCCTGTGATTGGGCCACCCTTTAGTAAAATTATTGTTGACATGGTTGGTCCACTCCCTCCCACTAAGGCTGGAAATAAATTTTTGTTAACCATAATGGATGTTGCCACTAGATACCCCGATGCATACCCTATGAAAAATGGAATGGCTAAGACGGTAGTCAGTAACTTGTTGTGGTACTTCTCAAGGTACGGGTACCCGGAGGAGATTCAGTCTGATCAGGGATCTAATTTCACCTCCAACATGTTCAAGCAAACAATGCAACAGCATGGGATACGAGCAGTAGTATCGTCAGCGTATCACCCTGAGAGTCAAGGGGTGCTTGAGCGGTGGCATGCTACAGTTAAAAGCATGCTCAGGTGTTATTGTGCTGACAACGGTATGGATTGGGATCTTGGATTGCCTTATGTGCTGTTTGCTGCTCGGGAGGTACCTGGTGAGAGCCTGGGATTTAGTCCAAACGAGCTGATTTTTGGACACCGTGTCAGGGGCCCCCTTAACATGCTGAAAGAAATTTGGGAGGGGACTGTGCAGCCTTGTCCATTATTAAAGTATGTGCTTGAAAGCCGTGAGCGCATGCTTAAGAGTCTGGAGATGGCAGGTAGAAATTTGACAGAATCACAAGCTTTGATGAAGGACAGGTATGATCGCAAAGTGAGGCTCCGGAAGTTCACTGTAGGACAAGAGGTATTAATTTTGTTGCCTTTGGTTGGTAACCCCCTCTCTGCAAAGTACACTGGACCTTATAAAATTGTAGAACAAATTTCAGACTTAGATTACCTTGTTGCCACTCCAGACAGGAGGAAAAAGAACCAGTTATGTCACGTGAACCTTATTAAAGAGTATGTGAGGCGCCCCTCTGAGCCTCTCACTGTCCCTGTGTTGGCTTGTTGCGGCCGTGGTGGAGAAGGAGAGGGGGACAGTCAAGCTTCAGAGGAGGATAGCTGGGATCAACATGTTTCAGCGGATCAGTGGGCGGGGAGCTCGAGCCTAAGGGCTGACGAGGCTATAGCTCATTTGCCTGAGCCGCAGTTTGATGCTATCCGTCAGTTGTTCGGTTCATACCCCACTGTATTTGCTGAACACCCAGGCCTCACTACTCAGGCTATGCATGATGTTGACGTGGGGGACCATCTACCCTTTAAGTCAATCCCGTACCGTGTGCCCCCCATAAAACTACCAGCTCTGAGGGATGAGTTGGAGTATATGCTCGGTAGAGGGTTGATAGAGAAAGGCACAGTTAAGTGGACTTCCCCCGTAACACTGCAGCCTAAGCCAGATGGCAAGGTACGCTTTTGTATTGATTTCCGTAGGTTAAACGGTTTGACTCCAACTAACCCATATCCTCTTCCTCGGGTTGATGATAGTGTTGACAAAATTGGTAATGCTCGTTTTTTGTCTAAAGTAGATTTAGTAAAAGGTTACTGGAAAGTACCTTTGTCCGAGCGTGCTAAAGAGGTATGTGGTTTTGTTGTGGACGGGAGTACCTACCGGTGCAATGTTATGCCTTACGGACTTAAGAATGCACCAGCAACGTTTCAGAACCTGATGAATGAAATTGTAAAGGACATTCCAAATTGCACCGTATATTTGGACGATGTAATCATTTATGATGACGACTTTGAGAGCCATTGTGAGCACCTTGAGACCTTGTTCCGGAAACTTAGTGAAGCAGGTCTGGTAGTAAATTTGGCAAAGTGTGACTTCGTAAAAGCCACTGTGCAGTACCTTGGGTTTGTAGTGGGAAGGGGACAGGTGTGCCCTCCTCAGAACAAGGTACAGGCTATCAATAAATTTCCACACCCAACAACCAAGAAGCAGATGATGAGATTCTTGGGTATGATAGGCTACTACAGACGCTTCATAAAAGGTTACTCAACGGTGTTGGCACCTCTCACAGATTTGTTATCTAAAGACAAAAAGTTTTTGTGGGCGCACCTGAGTGTGAAAAGGCTTTCACTTTGTTGAAACATTTGCTATGTACTCACCCGATACTCAGGGCCCCAGACTTTAACAGGCCTTTTCAGCTGGCAACAGATGCTAGTGGTGTAGGGGCTGGTGCCGTCTTGCTACAGACAGACAATGAAGGTGTGGAACACCCAGTAAGTTTCTTTTCTAAGAAGTTCAATGCTGCACAAAAGAACTATTCTACAATAGAAAAGGAATTACTGGCGATTGTGCTGTCGCTCAGGCACTTCGAGGTGTATGTTCCAGCCTATGGCCCAGTCGTGGTTATCTACACTGATCATCACCTTTGAGATTCCTGAATCAATTTCACAATCGCAATATGAGACTGACCAGGTGGTCTTTGATGTTGCAGGAGTATAACCTGGACATCCGTCATATTGCTGGATATGACAATGTGATCGCGGATTGTTTATCAAGGGTGGATGATCAGTCGTAGGCTATCACAGGTGTGTGGGTTTGAGTGGAGGAAAATAGGCTGCCCTTATAGTGCAGCCGGGAAAAACATATTAAAATATAAAAATCATATAAAAACTCTTTCTTTTGATATAGATAATCGTATAAGTTTGTCATAGCCTATAGAGTTTGAGTAGTCCACGAACTATCAAACGGCTGAGCTGCTGTAAGCTCGCTCTGGGAGCATGATATTGTGTCTTTTTGCTATTGTTGGGAGGAGTTATAAAATGTGATTTTTTTTTTAATAATAAGATGTGTTTTGGTGATAAACTCAGCTTTGTTTTAGTGCCATGCGGTCGCTGGGTGTGAGGGGCTTGATGGGGTTCTGTGTTTGTCAGATTTTAGCTCAGGGTTGAGCAAGTAAAATCTTGGGGGAGGTGTGATGCATGTCCAGTGTGAGCATGCTGTACAGAACGCCTAGTCATGCCCCACTCTCGCTAGGATCGTCAGGGCAGGAACTTTGGCTGTAGTCTATGTAGAGTTTCCTAACTTAGTTCATGTGAGCCGTTGTACTATAAGTATTATGAATATGTATTTTGTTTTCATCTGAGTCAACGAGTTCTATTTTATATCATTAGTTATAAGTATTGTGTGTAAAACTTATTTGTAATGATGGGAAGAGAAACAGCCACAGTTGGGGGTCAGTGGTGCGCCAGGCGGGAGGAGGGCCTAACTCACTAGCACTCCCCCCCCCCCCCCCTCAGTGCTAGGGGAGCCTTTGTCTATCCCAGAGGAGAGAGAGAAATTACGTAATGGTTGTCAGTTGGCGGTCCTTAGTAGTTCACGTTGGGCTCACTAGGGGGCCGGGTATGGGAAGGGAAGTCTAGCCATTTTTTCATCAGAACTCATTAGGCAGAGCGACTTCTCATTTCCCTTGCTAAATATATATATTCTTCTGACTGATATGAACTTTCTCTACTACCTTACATTCTTATCTCCTCTTTTCCCTGCCTGTTTAACTTCCATGGTCCCGTTGGTGCAGAGCTAGTCAGCCAACGTATTATCGCTTGAGTTCTCACGAGATACTTGCCTATTAGATAGCCTATTTTGGAAGGGTTAACTTAGAATAGGATTGATTTATGTTTGTTGCACTTGTATATGCATTTCCCTGTGTGTTATTATTATTATTCCTGTTTTCTGCTAGTCTAGGTAATGCTAGACTGGGGTAAGGCTTTTCTGTGTTACGAGTTGTTGTTTGATGCAGTGGTTAAGCGATAAACCTGCATACTCGTTTCGGTTCAGTGAAGCCTAGGTTGTCTTCGCGGCTGACTGTGTTGAGTTAATAATTTACAGTGCGTGAGGGCAAGAGCCTAACCACCCTGTATTTTATTAACAGTTTGTTTTTACTTTGTCAAGGAGCCGGGAGAAAACCAGATACCAAGGGATCTGGATTTCTCAAAGTGCACTTGTTAGTTTTAACATAATACTTTAAACAGTTGTGAGGACTTCGCTAGGCTACGAGCCGTTTTTGCTCAGTCACTGCTACCTTTTTGCCTACAGTGCCCCAGCTAGACTTTACTCGATTAGTAGATACAGAATAGTATTGAAGCTTTCCTTATGTATGATATTGTTTATGCACTATTGATTTCATGTGTTGCAAGCTTGGCTACTTTAGTGATTAGTGGCCCACGAGCACAATCCGAGTAGGCTACTGCCGTTGCATTTGCGGAGTACTTCTTTTTAATGTTTGCCATTTACTATTGCATATTCTTTTAATTATTCTTATGCCAATTTAAACCTTTAATAGTATTTAATTGCCAGTGTTTTTGCTTATTGAATTACTGTTCAAAATCCGATACGTACTTCTTACGAGCATCCGAGAAGCATCTAACTTGTTTCAGAAGATTCCTTGCTTGCTCGATGCTTAAGGACTATTAATTAACGTAACGTAATAGTGCCGATCCGAAGTAGAGGGTGGAGGACTTCTTAAGTTCTTAGTCAAGGGTGGATTACTTCGGCTTCGGCCAACACTATTCTTTGGTGTTGTTGTTTCTTACTTCCTTGTTTGATTGTTGACCAGACTAGATAATTCCTGTCTCTTTATTAGTCTGTTGTTGAACACTAGTACCGAGTTCTTGTATACCCCGTTATAGCAGATTGAACTCTGGAGGGTATTGGTGTTTTTTGTTCGGCTGGCAGTACTCAGGGGTTGGGATCGTGTGTTTCCGTTGTGGCAGCGAGCTGTATTCGAGTCCTGATTGAGAGCCCTTGTGTACCCGAGTGCCAGTTCGTAACACAATCTACATAAAATATATATAACATACCACAGATCCTTCCTACATACAATCTACATAAAATATATATAGCATACCACAGATCCTTCCTACATACAATCTACATAAAATATATATAGCATACCACAGATCCTTCCTACATACAATCTACATAAAATATTTATAACATACCACAGATCCTTCCTACATACAATCTACATAAAATATATATAACATACCACAGATCCTTCCTACATGCAATCTACATAAAATATATATAACATACCACAGATCCTTCCTACATACAATCTACATAAAATATATATAACATACCACAGATCCTTCCTACATACAATCTACATAAAATATATATAGCATACCACAGATCCTTCCTACATACAATCTACATAAAATTGTCTAATGATAGCCAGAATAAACGATCAAACTGCAGCATAATCTTCAAGGTGTTAATTGCCCTGATATATATATATAGAATTATGAATACCGAATTAATAAGACGTGTATGTAGAATGATAGAAGGCATATATAAGCTGTAATATACAGTATAGTGTAATATGGTATGTTGTGGGTTACAAACAATATGGCGGCCGTACATCAGTTGACACTACCATCTCATACAGGTACCCTATTTAAAGCTAAACAAATGTCCCACTACCCTCTCATGTGGGTACCCTATTTCATGCTGAGCAAATCCCCCCCCACACACACACACACACATACACGCACACTATCCTTTCATGCAGGTAACCAATTACAAGCTAAACAAATCCCTCCCTCACACACACACACATACACACACACTACCCTATCACTCAGGTACCCTATATCAAGCTAAGCAAATCCCCTCCCTCACATCCACACCCAGCACACACACACACACAGTACCCTCTCATGCAGGTAACCTACCCTATTTCATGCTTAACAATCTCCTCCCCTCACACACACACACACAAACAAAACACACACGTACAGACCTATAACCGACTCGGCAATTCGACTCTTCGGTGATTGGATTGTTCGATACCCATGGGTTGAGGTGTTAACTGTTGAAGATGTTTATCGCAAATGGGAAAATTATCTCAATACTAGCCTACCTACATTTCTTCCCTGAAAAAACTGTAGTTACTCACCAGTCTGACCTCCCTTGGATTAATTGCCGTATTAAACGCCTTATGCAACAACGTGACAATGCCTTTAAAGCCAACAACACCACCCTTTTCAAATCACTTCGAAACAAAGTTATTAGAGAAATTAAAATGGCAAAAAAGACTTTCTATCCCAACAAAATACAACACTTGAAACACACAAACATTAGTGAATGGTTTAGCCGAATTCAGGAATTTTGTGGCCTTAAGAACCGACCCTCTACCTTCCCGTGTGTCAACCATCTCACCAGTAATGAAGCAGACGAGACAATAAATAATCATTTTGCCTCTATATGTCAACAACTTCCCAAGCTCTCTCATGACCAGCTCCCAGCATACCTCCCTGCCCCCCCCCCCCCACCTATCGTATTAGAGTACGAAGTTTGCCGTCGTTTACAGATTCTCAAACCTAAACGCTCCTCCACTCCACTCGATCTTCCAATCCGCTTATACAAAGAATTTGCTCCTGAACTTTCCTTACCTCTCACATCCATAATTAATGCTTCCTTACAACAATCCAAATGTCCTAAAGATTGGAAGCATTCCTATGTCACTCCAATCCCTAAATCTTCAAACTCTCAATCTCTTAATGAACTACGGCCCATAGCTATTACACCTATTCCTAGCCTTATTTGTGGAAGTTTTGTAGCTGAATTGGCTTACAAAGATATATACAATAAATTAGACTCGTGCCAGTATGGAAATATTAAATCCTCATCCACCTCACACTACCTCATCAGTTTTCTTGACTTCATTCATAAAAATTTAGACTGCCGAAACACGTCAGTAACAGCAGTATTCATAGATTTCAAAAAAGCCTTTGATCTAGTGAACCACACCATTATAATTAAGAAAGCACTACAACTTGGCCTCAGGGAATGTCTTACCTCCTGGTTGTCGGATTTCCTCAACGACCGTCAACAATCCGTCCGCTTTCTAGGCAGTATCTCCAGTTCACAAACACTTACTTGCGGTTTGCCTCAAGGGACACGAATGGGGCCCCTCGGTTATTTAATACTCAGCAATAACGCCCTTCAAGACGCAGAACTCAAATGGAAATATGTTGACGATTCCACCCTAGCCTCTTCCATCAGCAACGCTTCTCCAGACTACAGCATTCTCCAAGCCAACCTAGATGCCCTACTGACCTGGACACAAGATAATGATGTCACTATTAACCTAAACAAAACACTTGTCATGAACTTCAGTGTTGCTTCTAAACCCATCCCTCCACACACCCTCAAGCTTGGCAATCACACCTTCGAGATAGTTCAGTCCACTAAATTACTTGGTGTTTTCCTTCAGCAAAAACTACTCTGGGATAAACATGTTAACACCATAGCTAGTGCTTCTTCTTATCGGCTACACATGTTACGCACCCTGAAACAACTAGGGGTTCCCAGAGATGACATGCTACTTTTATACAAATCTTTTATATTACCCAAACTCTGCTATGCTTCACCCGTTTGGTCATCCTCTCTCAACTTAACCCAAAGAAATAAATTAGAAAAAATTCAGAAGAAAGCACTCAGAATAATAATAATAATAATGTTAGGGGCCAACTACACCACTTACAAAGATGCATGTAACCTAATTAACGTCCTCGCCATATCTAACCTCTACGAACAACACCTTCAGCAGTTCTCCAGCAAACTACTAAACAACCCCAGACACCGGCACCTACTACCGCCCGACGCCCCTCCTCCTCTACGCGCTGTTCGCCACTTCAACCGTATTGTCCCCGTAAGAGCACCACGGACTGACCGCTACAAGAACAGCGCCATTCCTTCAATAATTAAGGTCTTAAACAATCAATAAATTATATACATATTTTTTATTGTAAATTAGCCTGTTAGCTCTTGTGTCAATTTTAATTTTAATATTAATTTTAATTTTAACTATGTATCAACTTCCTTGTATATTTTCAGCCTTCGGGCTGCTTTTGTGAATAAACCGTTAATTATTATTATTATTACATTACCTCTCATTCAGGTACCCTATTTCAAGCTACACAAATGCCCCCCCCCCCCTCACACACACACACACACACAGCCCGTAGCCTAGTAGGTAGAGCTCTCGTCTCACACACGAGGGGTCGGGGGTTCAATCCCCGGCCGGGCGGAGACAAATTGGGCTTGTCTCCTTTCATGTGTTAACCTCAGTTCACCTAGCTGTAAATAGGTACCTGGAATAAGTGGACGACGTTGTGACGTCCCATCTGGGGTTGGCAAAAATGGTACAAGACGAGATGGGTATCATATGGTTCACCTAAGCTGATGGCTACCTAAGCCTTCGGGCGAGACGGTACCGTCTATAGTGAGAATGGTACCATACAGATCCACCCTAAGCCTTCGTTTCCGATGTTGCCAATTGGCTAAACAATACAAACTACACACACATCCACAGCCATTCCAACGATACATAAACACTTAACATGCATTTCACGCAATACATTCCCAGTTAAGGAGGCGCGATAATAATGAGCTTAGCTCGCATTGCGTGGATTCCCCTTGACGAACAAGTAACTGAGTAACACTACCCTCTCATTCAAGCTAAACAATCTCTCCCTCTCCTTCCCTCCCTCCGCCTCAACACACACACACACTAACACACACTCACTACGCTCTCATTAAGGTACCTCTATTTCACGCAACACAAATGCCCCCCTCCCTTCCCTACCCCTCTCCACCAACCCAGATAACATACAGCATGAAGTGTCAACACTCATTATCATAACCATCTCAGTCCCTGCCTGCCTCTGTCCGGTAGAGACCCTATAGTACCCAAGATCGACCAACCTTCCCCCCCCCACCCCCCAAAAAAAAGTGTTCAGCTTAATGTGGGGCTCCAGCAATTAACAGGCTTTAAGCTATCTCATTTACTACCACAGATCTTTCTTAAATTGTGGATTGTAGACACCAATCGAGCAGGGCAATACTCAGGGGAGGCTTGTAGACATATGATAAGGAGTGGCTGAAACTCATGTTTCATTTGTCTGGCTTCCCTCGCTGTTTCTGTCTGGGTCTCACCTACACAGGGAGTAATCCAGCTAAATCTCACAAACAACTCCCCTTCCTAATCATGTCACTACACTAAACCAGCACACCACACTTATTTCCGATACACCAAAAACTGTATTTCTGTCGCTACATAACTTTGGGAGAGACACTTGTTATAGGTAACTTTACCTTTTGTCTCCTTCATACATTAACCCTTGTGTACTAGCGACGTCTTTTTATATATTTTGGCAACTATTAGACGATTGTATTCAGCTTAGGAAGGACATCTACCAGTGAACGAAAACTAAAGGAGAGGGTTCCTGTGGTGCGGGGCCCTTCAAATGGCACACACGAAAGCGTGTGAAATTGAACGACATCATATTGACCATTAGGATCAATATTTAACCCCTAGAGGATTTTGACAGCTATTCTGGCTATCAGTAGACGATTGCATTTAGATTAGGAAGGGTATAGTGAAATCAGAGGGTTAATTGTGGTAGTCCTTACCTTTCTAATTATCACACATCCTTCTTAGGCTGTCTAAAATCGTCCAATGATAGTCAGAATAAACTGTCAAAATGCAAGATAATCCTCAAGTGGTTAAATCAAATATTGGCATTAACCCGTTCAGCACCATTTTCCTCATGATCTGGTTATCATTTTAGCCCCTTAGTTTGCAGATTTAATTAAAGACGTTTGGCCCATTAGTTTGGCGGTTTTAAGACCTGTCATCCAATTTTGTTGTCAATATTAAGACTTTCCGTGTCAATTAGGTATCGATTTTTTCCTGGCGAGCGATAACCTTTAATATAAGAGGAACAGGCCTTCGGCCTGGAAATTTTTCTATCAAAATATGTACACATTTATCTGGAAGGAGGGTTTTAGGGGTGTTTTTTTAAAGCTTGGTGGAGGTCTAGGAAGGAAACTAAACACATAAACGAATAATATACAGTACATAAATGAGCAAATAAACACGCCCTTCCCCCCTTAAAGGTGGGGGCTCATGGGTTGAGATAAACATGCAATGATAATCGCCAAGCTGTACATAATTTTCTTGCAAAATGCAATGGCACTGGAATAATTATTAACAATGGTATAAAGGATTTTGTGGATCGTCTATACCGGGCCTGTGACGTCACAAAAGTGTAAGTCCGCCATCCAGTCCAGGCTAAGGATACTGGTGTGACGTCACTATGACGTCACAGGCCCGGTATAGACGATCCGCAAAATCCTTATACCATTGTTAATAATTATTTCAGTGACATTGCATTTTACAAGATATATGCAGGTTGGCGATTATTTGTCCATGTTTACCTCAACCCATGAGCCCCCACCTTTAAAGGGAATATTATCACACCAATATATCCGTTCGCTCTATGATTAAAGCGTTGGCCATTTGGACATAGCTGCAGCATTATTCACATTTTGTAGCCACATTTCACATCTGAATACCACACTGTTCTGGCCCAGTCCTCCAATCAGATGAAAAGATAGCTGGATGACAGATAGATTGATGACAGATAGATGACAGATGGATTGATGACGGATAGATTGCTGACATATAGATTGATGACAAATATATTGATGACATAATTATAGATTGATGACAAATATATTGATGACAGATAGATTGATGACAAATATATTGATGACAGATAGATTGATGAGATAAATTGATGACAGATAGGTTGTTGACAGTTACATTGATGACAGAAAGGTTGTTGACAGATAGATTGATGACAGATAGATCGATGATAAATATATTGATGACAGATAGATTGATGACAGATAAATTGATGACATATAGGTTGTTGACAGATACATTGATGACAGAAAGATTGATGACATATAGATTGATGACAAATATATTGATGACATAATTATAGATTGTTGACAAATATATTGATGACAGATAGATCGATGACAAATATATTGATGACAGATAGATTGATGACAGATAGATTGATGACAGATAAATTGATGACATATAGGTTGTTGACAGATACATTAATGACAGAAAAGTTGTTGACAAATATATTGATGACAGATAGATCGATGACAAATATATTAATGACAGATAGATTGATGACAGATAGATTGATGGCAGATAAATTGATGACATATAGGTTGTTGACAGATACATTGATGACAGAAAGGTTGTTGACATATAGATTGATAACAGATAGATTGATGACAGATTGATGATTGACAGATAGATTGATGACAGATGGATTGATGTCAGATATATTGATGACAGATTGATTGATGACAGGTAGATTGATGACAGATTGATTGATGACAGAAAGGTTGTTGACAGATAGATTGATGACAGCTAGATTGATGAAAGATAGATTGATGACAGATAGATTGATGACAGATAGATTGATGACAGATGAATTGATGTCAGATATATTGATGACAGATTGATTGATGACAGGTAGATTGATGACAGATGGATTGATAGCAGATAGATTCATGACACATTGATGACATAGATTTTTTTTTCTATGTGAATGAGGGAGACAAAAGGCATAACTGCCTGCAGCGAGTGCCTCCCCCAGATTTCAAAGAGTGACAGGGCCGAAATCAAGGGACGTTCGAGCTAAAATGACTGGACACACGGAGTTTGAAGCAATTTAAGTCATAGGAAGAGGGAAAGACTGATTCTGGGAGAGAGTTCCAGAGTTCAGCAGTTGAATAGAAGAATGTCAGAATAACGTTTCACTCTTGGGTTGGAGAGTTGCACAGAGTAGGGGTGGGATTGTGTTGCAAGGCGTGTACTACGTACCCTACGTAGAGGAGGTGGTATACACTGAGAAAGCTCCGAGGAACACTGATTATTGTAGTAGCGATAGAATAGCGAGAGAGATGCAACATTGCGGTGAAGAGATAGAGATTGCAGAGAGTTGGTGAGTGGACGGGAGTCAATGATACAAAAGGCTTTCCTTGCTACTTTATCTAGGAGTGCGGTGTGAGAGGATCCTCCCCACACATGTGAACAATACTCAATACGAGGACGCACTGTGCCCCTGTATAGAGCAAGAAGCTGCGCAGGGGTAAAGAACCCCTTGAGGCGGTTGAGCACACCCAGCTTCTGGGAGGCTGCCTTAGCGAGACTGATAATATGGTCTTTCCAAGTGAGAGCAGAAGAACAAGAGACACCGAGAACATTGAGGGAAGATGAAGGGTTGATTTTTGTATTGTTGAAGAATAAGGGATAATCCTCTGGAGGTTCCTGATGGGTAGTAAGATGGATAAATTGGGTCTTGGAAGCATTAAAAGCAACAAGGTTTTCTCTACCCCAATTGGAAATAGTAGTTAGATCAGAATATAGGTGTCTTATGGCTTCATTACGTTTGATTTTGAGGGACTGCTGGTTGGGGCGTTCTGGAAAACTAATTGAGCAGTGTAAGGAAGAGTCGTCTGCATATGAATGGATGGGACTGGATGTACAGTTGAGAAGATCATTTATGAAAATTAGAAAGAGAATAGGCGATAGGACAGAACCCTGAGGAACACCGGAGTTGATAGGATGAGGAAGTGAGCAATGGCCGTCCACATCCGCAGCTATGGAACGGCCGGAAAGGAAATTAGAGACAAAGGCACAGATGGCGGGATAGAAACCGAAGGAGGGTAGTTTGGAAATTAAAGATTTGTGCCAGACTCTATCGAAGGCCTTCGATATGTCTAGTGCAACAGAAAAAGTCTCACTGAAGTCCTGAAATTTGGATGACCAAGAATTAGTAAGATATGAAAGAAGATCACCAGTAGAGCCATACTGGAAATGCTAAAGACATTTGGAAGCAAGAATAGTTTCAAAAACTTTAGAGATACATGAGATGAGAGCAATTGGACAATAGTTGGAGGGTACAGAGAGAGCCAAACGTAATGACAGCTGAGACATGACTTATTAGCGCCATCGTACATACTCTAGATGCACTGTACGGTTGCGGTAATAAGTCATATTCAGCTGTCATTATGTTTGATTTGCTCTGTGCTGCATTCATGTATGTCAGATGTTGAATAGGTTGGGGAATTGTAGGATCAAGTTTGTATATCTCACTCGACACAAATAGAAAAAGTTTTAGATATTGCTGATACCAATTATTTATCAAAATATACTAGGTGCCGACTGTTAGTCGACTGTTAGTTAAGCCGACTGTACACATTTGAACATTGCATTGTAATACAAATACAAATCCTGACGAGTGATAGTGAGCCAACATTGTATGGAGAAATCCGGCTTAGCCGGAGAAATTTTTATATCGAAAAATTTACAAAATTAGCCTGCTGTCAATTTTTGTTTTTGTTTAATATGCTGGCTCGCTACCGCTCACCAGGAAAAAATCCAAACCTGGATGGGGATAAACATCTTAAAACAGTAGGCTGAATGGAGCCTAATGGATACAACCCAGAGAGAGAGGGAGAGAGAGAGGACAAAACAAGGTGGTCCCTCCTTAAAAAGAGCATGAGTGGCGTATTTTAGTCTATATTATTGCGTATCATTACTAGCATTATCCTGTGATGGAAGCGGGGGTAGGGCTAGGTGGCCCGTTAAACCCAATGATGGAAGGGGGGTAGGGGCTGGGCGGCGCGTCACACCCAATAATGGAAGCGGGGGTAGGGGGCTCGTCGGCGCGTCACACCCAATGATCTCTATGGTGGGGTAGCTCTATTGTGCCTTTATAGTGGAGTCTGTGTGTTTGTTTGTGTGTGTGTGTGTGTGTGTGTGTATGTTTGGGTGGTTGTTTGTGTGTGTTAGTGTGTGTGTGGGTGTATGTGCGTGTGTGCTTTTATAGCCGTGGACCTCTGTGTGTGTGTGTATGTGGCTGTGTGTGTGTGTGTGTGTGTCTATAGTCGTTGTGTATGTGTGTGCATGTGTGTGTGTTGCTTTGCTTGCGTGACTAGACTTGGTTGATTCAGCTTGATGGAGAGACTGATTCTATGCTAAGTGTGTGTGTGTATGTTTGTGTGTGTCTGTGGCCATAACTTACTTGTATAATTTTTGTAATGTTTAAGAAGGAAACAAAAGTTTAAGCTGCCTGTGACAAGTGTCTCCCCCCAAAAGTCGAAAGTGATGGTCTATATTTTAAACGTGTATTTAGTTATTAATTTATTTTGTTTTATGTTATTTATATATTTATTTATTTCGTTGGTGTGTGTGTATTGGAGAGACGCGTGGTGTGCTTGTTTAGCGTACTGAAAAATGACTATAGTGTATTTTTTTCCTGCTGAGAGTAATTTGTCATGTTTCTATCTTGGTTACTCAGCTATAAGATAGATTTTGTAGCGAAATATGTGGTTAATTATGAAAACTTGGCATTAATACGACACACAACAGCTATTGTGAGAAATAAATTGACTACACCGGTATCTGGAGAATGTTGGCAACAACCTTCCGATGGGGTAACCTCACTAGAGTGAACAATTTCCTACCAGAACCCGGTGATTGTATATATTGTAGAGATTAATTAATGTTAGGTAATTTAGTACTGTATAAGATTACCTTGATCAAGTTAATTTAGTTATAAAACCTTGTAGAAATAAGTTTAGAAGAACTGTAAAGAGGATCAGTTTAAATATTCCCGCGACCGCATACGCGATCCACCGTTTGCTTTAGGGTCGTTAATATCTTGATATTATGTTCACTAAATCGTTGTGAAACGATGTTCACCTTTATAATTATATAATTTAAATGCTGATAATTATTTATATGATTTCGTGAAGAGGGAATGAACCCTTGGTAACGAATTAATATATAGTTTATTTAAGAGTCGGAAATTGAAGTTCCGATCAGACGCTAGTAAACATCTGAACGGTAGAGAAGTGTCCCGTGATCTCCTCCACCACAATTCCCACGCCCGGCCCGGAGTCCTGACCTATAACCCTAATGCCCCCTTCACACATACAGGACTCGGGCGCCGAATACAGCAGAGTAGCGTTTTTGTCCCCCGACTTTTGGAGTTGGCTCGGTATGCCGCATCCAACGGACTTCACCAGACTACAGCCGCATACAGCCGACGTTGTCGTCTTGACTCCGGAGAAGTCTTGAGACTCGAACCGAAAAAAAAAATAACGGTCATTTTTACATGCCGACTTCACCCGCATCTATAAGACTTCAGCCGATCGACTCCAGAATACAGCCGATGGACTTCAGAGTCGAACCGCATACACCCGCATAAAGCCGACACACACAAGTTGTGTGGCCAGCGGATGTATAAAAAGGGGCGGTCTAGCAGGGCTGAACATCATTACAGTCGACTCCACCGTTACGTCAACAGCTACGGTGACACTCTACCACACAACATGGATGCGCACGTATTCATTACACCCTCCCAGCGCCAAAATATAGACATATACCTGGCGACCATGTCCATGGATTTAACTCTCCAGGTTGATCTGTTGGCTCTGAAAATAGCCATTAAACAACGAAGGAGGAAGAGGAGGTCAGTGTGGACGCGGAACTGGCTCCTGCGGCGGCCAATGTATGGCCACTACGAGAATATCATGCATGAGTTCATGCGCGAAGACCACCGCAGCTTCAGAAACTTCACCAGGTTGGACGTGGACATGTTCTGGGAAATGGTGGAGAAGATAACACCCAGGATAGAGAGACAGGACACCTTCTGGCGGAAATCCCTGAGCCCTGCCCTTCGTCTCGCCATTACCCTGCGCTACCTGGCGACTGGTGATTCCTATCAAACACTCTCCTATGATTTCCGCGTCGCCCATAACAGCATTTCACTGCTGGTTCCTGACACCTGTGAGGCCATCTACCAAGAATACCACCCTCTCATTCTGCCATGCCCCAAGACCCCCGAAGATTGGAAGAAATGTGCTGACCTCTTCGAAGAACGCTGGCAGTTTCCACACGCCGTTGGTGCTATTGATGGTAAGCACATAGCCATTCGCTGCCCTGCCAATGCTGGGTCCCTTTACTATAACTACAAGGGATTCCACTCTATTGTGCTTATGGCAGTTGTGGATGCTGACTACAAGTTCCTGTACTGCGATGTGGGTGCCACTGGTTCGGGGTCTGACGGTGGTGTCTTTGCACAGACACCTATCAGGGCCGGCCTGGAGAACAACACCCTGGGACTTCCGCCTCCTCAACCCCTACACCCTGGTGCCAGGCCTGTGCCCTACTTCCTGTTAGCTGACGACGCATTCCCCATGCGACCCTGGCTACTCAAACCATTCCCACATCGCTCAACGGACATGGGTCAGATGATCTTCTCCTACCGGTTGTCCAGGGCTCGACGGGTGGTGGAAAATGCCTTTGGCATCTTGGCTAACAGGTAAATATCTTTTAATTTTGGTGGGGTTAATGCCATTAATAAGGCTATACACTTGCATTGCTAACTAATTCTCTTTGCAGAGGCATGTATTTGATAATAACCATGTTTTGTGTCTCCCTATTTTCCAGGTTCAGATGTTTGCTGACCACCATTCCCCTGCAACCCAAGAGAGTGGAGTCTGTGGTGCTGGCATGCTGTTGCCTACACAACCTCATCCGTCGCCGTTTCCCCAGTCACCACCCCGTTGGCTTCCTTGACAGGGAGAACCCAGTCACCCACAGGGTGACGCCAGGGTCTTGGAGGGATGGTGACCAGCTGGAGCCGCTCATGCCACTGACCGGAAACCAGGCTACTAATTACGCAAAGGAGTTGCGTCGCTACATGGCAGACTACTTCACATCAACCCGGGGCAGTGTGAGCTGGCAGGATAGCCGCTTCAGTGACTCATGAAGGTACGATGATTGTGTGTATTCTAATGTTATATTAACTGACCTAATTTGCAGCTCTTTCTAATTAAATCATGCGTGCCATTGTCCATATCATTTGCAAATTTGATATGTTCATACGTTTCTTATTAATAATTATTACTTTCCTTTTTACTTGTCTTCAGTCATTTGCTTTCGCATATTATTACATTATTCAGTATTTCCATGACATTCAGTCATTTATTATGTAACTGTCATGCGTCACTTATATTTTGTTATTATATATTCATATTTATACGTATCAGGCTATTACTTTCTTGCTTTTTTATTGCCGTCGCGGGCATTTGTATATGATGAGTGTATATTAATTTTAGAAAACATATATTACATTCATCTATATTTTCAACATCTATTTTATTCATCTATATTTTATTTAGTAGTCACTTTTGTGAATGAATGTCAAGTCGTAAATATTTGACTGCCATGTTATTTAAGGACATATTTTTGGGTATTATTACTAGATACTATTTTCAGCAAAGATAAGTATTATTTATTGTTTTATAACATATTACTGGCATATGGGATTGGAATTCTAAACACATTATTCACAACAGAATTTTATTTTAAACTTAACATTGGACGGAAATTCTCTACTGCCCCTCGTGCTGCGGTGTGTGTAGTGTTGGGTTTGGGGAGTCCAGGTTGAGACTCACATCAAAGAGTTGCCTCTGAAAACTTCGCCCAGGTGTGGCGGGCACCGCGAGGTGTGTCCCATATGTGGGGGTGGAGCTGCCCCACAAGGTGGGCGTAAACTGTGGGGCCGGTCCAAGAGGTTGGCCCAGGTGTGGAGTCAGCTGTGGCACACGTTGTTGGTATACCTGGGGCGCAAGTTGGACGCTGACGGAGGGTTGTGGAGTTTGGACGGGGGGTGGTGCCGCACTCGCTGGGGTTGCAGTTGCCCCCGAAGCCCGTTGCCGCACCATCTTGTCCATCTGCAGCACGTAGGTAGTCATCTCCTGCTGAGCCGTGTTGCAGTCATCGGCAGACCACTCATTCATGACTTCCGCAAGGTAGGCCAGGAACGCGGAAACATGAGGCTTGATGCGTCCACCTCCTGTCTTCACGCTTTCCCGGAGTTCAGTGATGTCCTTGCGGAAGGTGGTCACCGTCTGCTGTATCTATAAAGAGAGATGTCCAAAAAGTTGATTATTATCAGACAGCGTCAGGATAATTATGCAATGCACACTCATAAATAACATAAATCTCCATCTGCATTCCAGATTTCTGTAAGATATGTATTAGGAATATTACATAATAGGTACATGTTAATAAAATATGTTTAATTTACATCATCAAGGAAGTTAGTAGCGCATGTCAATATTTGCCTTACCGTGTCAGTGGGAGTGGCGCATTCGCAGTCCAGAGCAACTCTTAACATTATATAACTTGTCTTACCTTTCCACACCTTACATTCATTTCTTTGCATATGCACATTTCTATAGTTTTTCTCACCTCTTCTATTTCAGCGGAGCTGGTTGAAGCCTTCTGCCGCTTGGTGCCTGTTCTTGTGCTGTGCTGGGAGGCCCCAGACGCAGAGTCCTCGGCCTCTGTCCTGGTGTCGAGTACAGGGTCGTCCAGCTCAGGCGCATCTTCGTTGGTGTCGGATGAGGCATGCTGTGGGAACTGTTTGTTGGGGTGAAAACAAGAAAATTATTTTATAATGGTATGTTGTGATGCGGCCTGGTATATTAACTGTGTTATCGGAGGAAGGTGGATGTAATATTTTTACTGTAATGTGGTGAGTTGTGATGTGTTATAGTGTTATGAATGGCATTTGGGGGTAGGAGTTTGGTGTTGCAATTATGTTAATAAATAATTATTAATTAAAATACAAAGTCTATGGAGATTGTTTCATTGAAACCACAAAGCATGCATAACATGACAGCAAAATGTAACATAAACACTGCCTAAATGGAATAATTGGAAATGATTAAATAAGTATTGCTGAATTTGAATAACATATATAATAAACACTCACATTACCGGTGCTACGAGGCTTGTTTCGCACAATGTGCCCCCTGAAAAAACTGCCCTGGTCAAGGATCCACTGATCACGGTCGCTGTACCGTATTTCAGCCCCAGCACCACTCTTCTTTGCCGTCAACTTGCCAAACCTGGAGCGGATGTTGTCGCACCAGGTCCTCAGCTGAGCACCTGTTTGCAAGACAAAATCACATATAATAGAAACGTATATATCACACAACAATGTCTATATAACACTCAATATTACAGGTATCTACCCAGCTAAACAGTGTCACTATTCATCACAACACATACAAATTTGTACTAACACAGCTAAACAACGTAAATATTAATAATATAACATTTCACGTATCAATATGGGAAAACTTACCTTTTATTGGAGGGGTCAGAGTCTTGGCCTTCTTTTCAAACAGGCGCCACTTCCGGTCAGAGTCCTTGAATTCTCGGGCCTGCTTATCATACATGAATGTATGTGCCCGTAACCACTCCATCACGGCGACCTCGTCTTCGGGGCGCAACACTACCCTCGTTATTGTTCTTTTGGATTTGACGCCGTAGATAATCGCATCTGGGGAGGCCTCGTCAGCCGCCTCGATGTCGATCTCCTCGATGTCATGGGTGTCCTGGGTGTCCTGGCTGCTCCCTGGCGGTAGCATGCTGGTTTTGGCGGGAGCTGGTGGCGGTGCTTGCCGCTTGGCAGCGGGGGGTGTTTGGCATGGAGGCTGGCTGTCCTGGATTATCTCCATGCTCTCCTCCTCACTCATCTGGGTCTCGTCTCCAAAGAAGTCTTCCAATCGGTTGTCGTCTTCTTGCCTCTGTATTTTCTGTGGACTCTGTGACTTCCTGGAGTTTGGTGTTCGACTGGGTCCAGGCATGGTGTAAAGGCGGTATAGGTGAGCGTAGAGGTCAGGGTAGAGGCGCGGCGAGGGTGAGGGTGGTAGGAGTGCGTCGTTGGTGCTCTCATTGAAGACTGTTGGGGAGTGCGCTGCCTGGGGCCTTTATATAGGGGCCGTGTTGCCGTTCTGTTGGGAAAAATGTCTAGTATTTCTTGTCTGGTGGATGCGGCTATTTTCGGTTCGACTTTTGTGTTGTCGGTTGGAGTTTTCTGTTGTCGGTTACTTGTCCGGTCAAGTTGGCTCGACTCTTGTGCCACATTGGGTTCCGGGTGTTGTCATACGTCTGCACTCCTGTCAATGCGGTTGGAGTCTGCTGTATGCGGATGAATTCCGCTGTTGTCTGTTGTACTCGTATGACTCATATTTTTTAATAATTTTTAATTTTTTTATGCAAATTTATGCAAATTTATGCACACGACTTCAACAGACTTCAGCAGACTTTTTCGGTTGTACTCGTGTCCGGCGGCTGTACTCTGGTGTATGCGGCAGTAGTCTTTATGCTACACATGATACACAATTCGAGCCGACATACACAAGGACTACAGCCGCATACAGAAGACTTGGTACGACTAGCGCCGACTAGAGCAGACTACTCCCCGCATCCACCAGACAAATTTCAAGTCTGGCCCAAATTTCAAAACTGACAAACATTTTCGTCGCGGACCGCGACTTGACACGCATTGCCCGGACTTCAACAGACTACAGACGACTACAGCCGCATGGGTAGGAATAGGTGCCGACTTGATGCCGCATGCAGCAGAGTCGCTATTCGGTTGCTTTCTGCTGCATTCGGCGCCCGAGTCCTGTATGTGTGAAAGGGGCATTATCTACCGAAGCCGGAATCCTCTGAACTAAACCAGGACCCTAGTTATAGCTAAGTCATTGATATATATGGCCATTTATACAATGTTTAGTTAGGGCATCCTGAGAGATAGGCTACCATAGTTCATACCATAAGGTAGGCGATCTCAGATTTTATTTATATTTATGTTGATTAATTTTATATTTCGATTGGTGTGGTAAGAGATAACCTTTGGCCAGAAATATCCCCCACATGTTGGTGCCCCGAGTGAGGATTCTGATCGGTGTGTAGGCTAGGGGTTGGGTTAGGTCAATTTTGTTATTAGCAGTTAGGGTCCCCATTTCTATAAATGTATAATGTCGCATTTGTGGGACACAGTTTGATACCCCGCCATTTTGAGGTCCCTAACTGTGAAATTAGATGCTATCGAGCCCCAGGAGGTAGAGCCCGTAATTTCATGACAGACAGGCGACTGAATCGTGTACTCGATTGGCCCCACCAATTGACCATCTTATATTTGGGAGGCAACGACGTACACGAAACAGTCCAAGTGTCAGAAATTACGGATGACATCATCTCTATCATCCAACTAATTGAGCAGCGCTGTGGCTCTAAGGTAGCAGTCGTCTTGCTGGAGCCACGAGAGCTGCCCCACATTCATGAGGGTGAGCCAGGTGTAACCCACGGTCATTACCGCACAATATACCAAGCCGTGAATCGGCAACTGCAGAGACTACTGCGCGGCTATCGAACGTTCCAGTTTGGAGCCAGACCATATCGCCGCAATTTGCGTCGTGACGGCGTCCACTGGAACCATAGAGCTCAAGCCGCGCAGGTAGCCCGCTATCACGAGTACATCGTCGATTCACGGTCAGATTGGTTGGTTTACCAGGTGATGGCCGTGGGTGAATGGCACTGGCATGGCGTTTAAATCCTGTGGTAGAGGACTGGTAGGAGAGTCTGCAACGTTGCGTTCTCTTGCGTTTGTGAAACTCGGAGCTTGAGCTTCGTTGCAGTCCCTAAATATCCCCCATATTTTTCTTATTTAGACCATTTTATGTCTCCGCCCTTAATGTCACCCGCGTCTGGCAGACTAGGTCGACCAGCTAAACGCTCGGGACGGAGCATATACCAAATTTAATAAATAATAAATGTGTCCCCCCCCCCCCCCCTTTTAGAAAAATGCTACTACCACAGGTACCCACTAACATCTGGGATAAGAAATCTATGATTAACTAAATATTTACAGCTTTAGCTTCATTCTTGTACCTAAATTCTCCCTATTATTTGATAATTTAGGCAATTTTTATGTTTCTGTCCTTTAATGTCACCTGCGTCTGAAAGACCAAGTAGACCAGCTAAATGCTCGGGACGGAGCATATATGACCTTTAATTCAATAATAAATATATTCCCTCTCCCTACTAGCGTGCGTTCCCATGTATTAGGTAAATTATATTGTGGACTTAATGTTTTCAATTAATTATTCATCTGAATTTGTAGCAAATAATGGTACGCATATAATGCTAAAGATTAACAGCTAAATTGAGTATGTGTTAGGCTATATATTTAAATATAATTTTGATTGTTGAAAATTAGTCTTCAGTATAAACATTAATAATAGTCCAGAAAATAATTACCCATTTTTCAAAATGACTGATACACTCTTGAGAAAATCTATGGTGGGGAAATTAGGCTGGGTAACTAGAGCATTAAATAATTGCCAGGAGGTAAAAAGACGTGACCCCTGTCCAAGGGAGCTGTTAAAATCTCAAATCCAAGATCTTAAAACCCGGTGGGCTAATTATGAAGAGTCTTGCAATAAATTAGAGGACTTTTGCATCAAACAAGAACAATCTGATAGGTTTGAGGAATTGCAGCAAGCCTATGCAAATGCTCGTGAAAATTATTTGGATCAACTAGCTGGGTTCGAATCCTTGGCGACAGAGACAGTTACCGAAACAGGGAGTAATGGTACCAGTAATGGTACTGTGGCTCCGGGACAACAAAGCTTTAAGTTGCCACCTATAACCTTACCTGAATTTGATGGGCAATCTGATTGGAATACCTTTTGGGACAAATTTAAAGGTTTAGTTCATGACAGGTTAGATATTTCTGCAGCAAATAAATGTTCATACTTGTTGGGTCAACTTAAGGGTTTTGCATTGGATTTTATCAAGGAACTTCCCATAACAGATGCCAATTATACAGCAGCTCTAGACGTACTCAAGGAGAATTTTGAAGATACGGAGTTGACTCTACAGCGCCTAGTTTACAAATTGCTGGAGTTATCAGGACCAAAGCATACGTACCAGGATCTTAAGTCATTCCGGATCAGCTTGAATTGTGTTTTGAAATCACTTAGTACCCAGAAAGATCTTGATTCAGCTTCTTGGCTCTTGAACCATATTGTACAACAAAAGCTCTCTCAGAAAACCTGTGATGAATTGTACCACAGGTATAAGAAGAACTACTTCACGTATCAAGAGATAGAAGAGGGTTTAAGAGAGCTGTGCAAACACATGCAGGTTTTCAAGAAGGATAGCGGTATCAAGGAAGGAGACAACAAGGTTAAATACACAAAAGTGTCTACAACAGGGACTAAGGAAAAAGCAAAACCGTTCAAGAAGGAAGAGGTTGGTACCTATGTGACATCCGTCCAGCAGAATAATCAAGCTAATACAGTATCTAAAACAAAAGGTGTTTGGGAGAGAAAAAATTCCCGTCTCAATTCTCCAGTGACCCAAGAAGTAACCAGAAATATTAACCCCACACCAGGGATAAACCAAGAAAACCGGAAGGTGTGTAACTATGTTATGTTCAGAACAACATTCCACAGTGTATTGTAGGACTTATCCCAATCTTAAGGCTAGACTTCCACGACTCATCGAACTAGGTAAGTGTCTTGTTTGCCTTAGCACAAGACATTCTACTGAGGAATGTGCCACTAAATTAAATTTATGTTTTCGGTGCAAGACTGGTGTACATCATACCGCATTGTGTCCCAAGATCAGTGAAGTACAACCCAAACCGACAAGTGTAAATATGACCCTGACCACTGGGAACCCAATGCATATGCCGGCAGCTACTCCTACAGCTGAGATTCAAATGATCAGAGGAAAAGAGGTTATGCCGGTCAAAGCACTCTTTGATACTGGAGCGCAAAAGACCTTCATTGCCGGAAATGTTGTCAGAGCCATGAATTTGCCAACAGTAGGAAGAGTGAACATGGCAATAACTGGATTTTTGTCAAATAAGGAAACACAAACATTTGACGTGGTTAAACCCCTGATTAAATTGGGCAAATATAAATGTAAAGTGACTGCGGTGGTTAAGGAAGACATGAACACTTCTGTGGTAAATAAGGGTTTAAAGGAAGCATCTAACTTCTTAACTAAGAAGGGTGTTCAACTAGCAGACCGAACTATAGAGTCTGACGTAGTAGGTCCAATTCAACTGATCATCGGCTCCGACTATTGTGGTCGCTTCTTGCGAAAAATGACTCGGAAACACGGTATCCAGTTAATTTCTTCATCAGGTGGATATATAATCATGGGATCTCTACCCACATGTGGCCCAAGTGAATCAGACAACCGGATGGATCCAGTCTTTGTGACTCCGGCACAATCTCTGGTGGTGGCTAGAATTGGTGCAGAATTAATACCATCACAACTAGGAGACATTCTAGAAGAGCAACAAGAACCTGTTCACAAACTTTGGGAACTGGACACTGTGGGAATAGAAGCAGATCTTCCCACCCCTGAAGACATCTTAACATATAACCACTACCTAGACACAGTTGAGTATAAGGATGGCCAGTACTGGGTAGGACTTCCATGGATGATAAATGCCCCTGAATTACCAACTAACTACCAGAGTTCAAGATGTCAATTAAATAAAATAGTGGAGAGATTGCGTCAACATCCTGAACGACTGGACATTTATCATAAAATAATTCAAGAGCAGTTGGAAAATGACTTTATTGAGGAGGTCCCAGGTGAAATAAACCATAAAGAGGGTCATTACCTTCCTCATCATGCTGTAAGTAAGGACTCCAGTACTACCCCCATCATAGTGGTATTTAACTGCAGTTCTCGAGCAGCGAAGAATGAAGCAAGTCTAAACGATTATCTCTATGTAGGACCAAATCTGACTGAAATACTGGGTGATGTACTATTAAAATTCAGGACGAAGAGATTTGGATTTGTGGCAGATATCTCTAAAGCCTTTTTGAGAATAGGGTTAAAGGAGCAGGACCGCAAATTCACAAAGTTCCTTTGGCCTGAAGATCCTTTTCAGCCTAGTGGGCAGCTAAAAGAATACCGCTTTCGGTCAGTGTTGTTTGGTTCCTGCTCTAGTCCTTTCTTGTTGTGCAGCACTTTGAGATATCTTCCAGAAGACAGAGAAACCGGAAATGGGTCAACTGTTTTACATGGATAATCTTCAGGGCATTGCCGACAGTGGAGAAGAGGTGTTTGAAATCTACAATTTGGCAAGGCAAGAATGTAATAAAGCCAATATGCCACTACAAAGTTGGAATTCAAACTCTCATATTCTTTTGGACCAGATAAGAAGAGACTATCCTGACTATCAAATACCAGCATATCAACCAGTACTAGGATTGCTGTGGAAAACAACTACTGATGAGATGTCTCTAAAGCCCCTCAAGTTTCCCGATGTAAAACTCACAAAACGTACACTCTTAAGTCAGGTCTCTATGATGTTCGACCCATTGGGCATATTTAGTCCCATATCAATTAAAGGGAAGATTTTAGTTCAGGAGGCCTGGAGAGAAGCACTGAGTTGGGATACTCCATTACCTGAAAGTATACAGAAGAGTGGAACAAATTGCAGGTGGAATATGAGAAGGTATCCTCAGTCAAGTTTCCTAGAAGATGTGATCCTACCTCTGATAATGAGTGTGCTCAATTGCACATATTTTGTGATGCCTCATCTAAGGCGTATGGTGCAGTAGCTTATTGTGTCACTGAAGTCCGATCTACTATGATTATGTCCAAATCCCGAGTAGCGCCATTAAAACAACGTACCCTTCCACAGTTGGAGCTGACCGCTGTTGAATTGGGAACTAGGTTAGCTACTTATTTGAATGGTATGTTTCCCTTTTTAGGTGAGACATATATAAGAACATAAGAAAATGGGAGTCTGCAAAAGCCGATCGGCCCATACAAGGCAGATCCCTGTATATGGACAGATAGTGAGATATGTTTGCACTGGATACCTATGGATGATAGTCACATAGTTTATGTGCGTAACAGAGTACACAAAATAAAGGAACTGCAAATGAACTATACATTCATGCATGTTAAGTCCAAGGATAATCCGGCTGACTTGGTGAGCCGAGGTGTTGGTGTCAAGAAACTGATTAACGAAACTCTGTGGTTTCAGGGTCCGGTTTGGCTACATCAGAGTGATTGGCCAGAACAAAAATCATACCAGAAGGTTAATGATGATAAAGTTCATATGGACCCAATAATTATCCCAGAGCCTTCAGTGATTGACATCACCAAGTTCTCCAATTTGGACAAACTATTAACTGTAACTAAATTTGTGTTTAAGTTCCTGAGCAAGAAGGTAAAGATGGATGAATTAGACCCACTTACCTACTGGATCAGAAGGATACAAGCTGAAAAGTATGATGAGGAATTAACACAGCTACCTAAACCCAATCCCAAGCCAACCAAAAGAATGAAGGACCTTGGGCTGTATCTAGACAATCAAGAATTAATATGTTGTCGAGGTCGTATTGGTAAAGCTGATCTACCCCTCAAAACTCGGCATCCGATCCTATTGCCCAAGGATTGCGACCTCACTACATTGATGGTTTTAAAAGCGCATGAAACCACTAAACACGGTGGGGTAGCAGACACTCTAGCCTATATGCGACAAACATATTGGATACCCCAGGGACGACAAGCTGTTAAACGCTGTATCAAGAATTGCATTATTTGCAAGAGGTATACAGCTATCGCTATTCCTTACCCTGGACCACCAGCTCTTCCGCCAGACCGCATTCACCAAAGGACACCGTTTGAGGTAACAGGTATAGATTATACTGGTGCCATCACTCTCACAGGAGATGATGGTCCACCCAAGAAGGTTTACATATGTCTATTAACCTGTACCAGCACTTGGGCTATCCATTTGGAAATAGCGGAGGACATGAGCTCAGAAACCTTTATTAATTTATTTAGAAGATTTGCCGCTCGGCGAAGTTGTCCCAGACGTTTGATTAGTGACAATGGGAACAATTTTGTGGGCGCATCCCCGTTGGTTTCTGAACTATTAACCTAACAAGTGCGCATGGGGGTAATTGAAAACGTCCCCCTGTGCTGACGTATTTGAGGTGTTTCCGTCACTAAAATATTCATTGTACCATTAATAGCATTAATAATTATCCATATGCGCCTATTATGGGTTGATTATAAAGGTATTAACCTGAAACAACAATAAAACGAGTGAAAACAGCGTTTGGATGGTCAAAATCGGAGATATAGCCCGCGAGTTGTATAATGTATGGGTGAGGCAAACTGCTTTCCCGCCAATTTCCCCCAAGGCCACTGAGACACAGTCGATCGATACTCTCTCTCTCTCTCTTGCACTCGCTTGCCATCCGTGATGACAACACCCTGCTTGCAACTCGCTAATGTTAGCACGAAAATATACCTCAGAATAAGGGAATAATAGGGAAAATAGGTGATAACTGAAGGAGAGGAGGAAAGTGGGGAAGGAGGGGAGGTAGAGGACTGAGATTTTGCATGGCCCAGGGGCCAAAAAAAAATAAAAAAATAAAAAAAATAATAAAAATATTTTTTTTTTTTCGATGTCAAAAGTTGATTTTTTATTTTACTTACTCTCAAGAGTCTTCCCGCAGTCCGCCGGGGGAACTCTTAAGAGTCTCCCCGCAGCTCCCAGGTTAAAGAGCAACGCAGTACAGCAAATGCTAGATTCTAGAAATTGTTATTGGTCATTCACAACTCCCAGAGCCCCTTGGCAAAATGGATTTACAGAGAGAATGATAGGTATTGTAAAATCGTGCCTGAAAAGGGTTCTTCACAAGTCCAAGGTCACCTTGGATGAGTTAAGAACTGTTGTCACCGAAATAGAAACCAGAGTAAATAATCGACCACTAACGTATCAAGATGACTCCAATCTGGAAATTGAGGCCTTAACACCGGCTCATTTATTATATGGTAGACGATTGGACCCAGTCCCCCGTTTGGACGTGACCGAGGAATTAGTGGATCCCTCCGTTAATGAAGCAGATGCACACTTGCGACGAAGCTACCATAAACTCTGCAAAATACTGGATGCCTGGAACAAACATTGGGCATCTGAGTATATCTTGAGCTTATGGGAGAGGTATTATGGTGCGAATTCTGCTAGTAACCGTCACAAACCGATAGTGGGAGACATAGTCTTGTTGAAAATGGACCAACCTCACTCTAAATGGCCCTTAGCAAGGATCCAAGAAGTCTATCCTGATTCCGAAGGAGTTATCAGAACCGTTAAGGTTGTATCTCGAGGACAAACCACTCTCCGAACTGTAGATCGTCTCATACCTATGGAACTCGCCATCCCACCGGAAGAACAGCAACCCATAGTAATAGGGAGCCCAAGACCACCACGAGCAGCTGCTGCGGGGTCTAGAAGAAATTGGCGTGATTTGTTAGCCGCAGGTGATATAACATGATGCGACACATCATACTTCGCCGGGCCCCAATCTGTGAGAAATAAATTGACTACACCGGTATCTGGGGAATGTTGGCAACAACCTTCCGATAGGGTAACCTCACTGGAGTGAACATTTTCCTACCAGAACCCGGTGATTGTATATATTGTAGAGATTAATTATTGTTAGGTAATTTAGTACTGTATAAGATTACCTTGATCAAGTTAATTTAGTTATAAAATCTTGTAGAAATAAGTTTAGAAGAACTGTAAAGAGGATCAGTTTAAATATTCCCACGACCGCATACGCGATCCACCGTTTGCTTTAGGGTCGTCAATATCTTGATATTATGTTCACTAAGTCGTTGTGAAACGATGTTCACCTTTATAATTATATAATTTAAATGCTGATAATTATTTATATGATTTCGTGAAGAGGGAATGAACCCTTGGTAACGAATTAATATATAGTTTATTTAAGAGTCGGAAATTGAAGTTCCGATCAGACGCTAGTAAACATCTGAACGGTAGAGAAGTGTCCCGTGATCTCCTCCACCACAATTCCCACGCCCGGCCCGGAGTCCTGACCTATAACCCTTATCTACCGAAGCCGGAATCCTCTGAACTAAACCAGGACCCTAGTTATAGCTAAGTCATTGATATATATGGCCATTTATACAATGTTTAGTTAGGGCATCCTGAGAGATAGGCTACCATAGTTCATACCATAAGGTAGGCGATCTCAGACTTTAGTTTTATTTATGTTGATTAATTTTATATTTCGATTGGTGTGGTAAGAGATAACCTTTGGCCAGAAATATCCCCCACAGCCATAGTAGTATCATATATTAATACGACACACAGCCATAGTAGTTTCATATATTTCCATTAAGTATCAAGAAATCAGCTACTAAGGGATTCAATTTACCATCAGCTGGAAAAAAATGGACTATAGGAGGAGGTGTTTGTGAACGTTTCGTATATGTCGGTAGTTGAAGATGAATGGGTGATGCCTGTGTGTTCAAATATTACGTGTACACAGAAGCTAACCCTTTCAGCACGATGGCGCCAATATATCTTCCATTCTGGCTAAAGTTAGACGATTCTATGCAGTTTAAAAAGGACCTATGTTAGTCAGAGGGGTTAATTGAGATCGTATTTACCCCTCCGAGACGTAAATGTAGAATACATGCTAAAGAAAATCGTCTAATGATAATCAAATTAAGGGGAGACTGGCCGTTTGTTTGGTCTATTGATTCATTTATTCATATATTTTTTTAGTTTCCTCCCTAGACCTCAATCAAGCTTAGAAAAACACACCCTAGACCCCCTTTCAAGATAAATGTGTACAATTTTCGGTAGAAAAATGTCCCGGCCGAAGGCCGAATCCTCTTAAAATTGAAGGCTCGCTATCGCTCGTCAGTAAAAAAATCGACACCTAGATGGCACGAAAGGTCTTAAAACTAACAACGAAATGGGGTGAAAGGTGTTAAAATCGCCAAACTAATGGGCTGAACGTCTTACAATCTCAACACTAGTGGGGCTAAACAATAGGGAGAAGGGGGTCCAGAAAAACGGTCTGCCTCCCCTTAAGATGAAAAACACTATCGTGGGGAAGGGGTTGATATAATTATGCAATAAACCCAATACATGTGATGATCGTTATTAAATTAAAATCGCCAATTCTCACAGGGGAGATTGGTTTTATATATAATTATTTAAATATATATTTCATGTTTTAATTTTTTTTTTTTTTTTTTTTTTTTTTTCTATATTCCAACTACTCCCTCTCGGGCATAGGCTGAGAGCCTGTACATTCCACCGCTCAACACGGTGAAGCCCGTGAGGTCTTGTTCCAGTCTGGGGAGTGAGACATGTGAAGCAACCACCATGGCTCGAAACAGCTCCATCTCTGAAGCGGCCGGTTGCTTCGCCCAAGTGCTTCACCGTCT
>JBAKBP010016598.1:0-50000 GCA_037953745.1 Lithodes maja | reverse complement strand
CTGCTCGACTCAGAATTCCGTTTCATGTCAAGACAGAGAAAAGTCTAAAATGAGGTTTGTGAAGCTCTGAAACGGAAATGGGAAGAAGGAAATGATTTGTAGTCTGGAAGTTGGAGCCCGAAAATGACCCTATCCAGAGACCTATACCCTGTTTCTTTTCAACTGGCGGTAAATTGACCAGCTGCGAGTTTCAGGCTATAAGGAAGTTGGAGCCGTAAACATCGATATTAAACAGTACAATAATAAAGTAAGTTTCTAATGTGTAAACAGTATGTTGAATTGGGTTTTATGTAATTATATAAACACTACAACCGCAATTTAGGTGATCATTCTGTTAATTATCGATGTCTACGGCTCAAACTTCCTTATAGACCGAAACTCGCAAGTGGTCAATTGCAAAGTTCCCATCAAGATTTCTCAGTTATTTTGAAGATTCTGTAGTGAAATAGGGTGCTAATTATCTAAACTCGGTCTTAATATGATGCAGAGACAGAGTACTTTCATATTTTCCCATGAAGTATCGATAAATTAGCTGCTAAGGGATTCAATTTACCGCCAGTTGAAAAGAAACCGAGTATAGTGGAGACAGCGACGGAGACAGTATTGAGGGGGTAGATGTAACAATGACGGGTTTTAAAGGGGGGTCACCGGATTTGTTTTATCTTTCTCTCCTTTTCTCTCTTTCCCTGACTTGTATCCATTCGGCCCCATTTAGCCAACTGTTTTAAGACGTTTATCCCCAACCAGGTGTCGATTTCTTCCTGGCGAGCGATAGCGAGCCAGCGTTGTATGGAGAAATCCGGCTTCGCCGGAGAAATTTTTCTATCGAAAAATGTACAAATTTAGCTTGCTGTCAAAAACAAATATATATATATATATGCTGGCTCGCTACCGCTCACCAGGAAAATATTGACACCTGGATGGGAATAAACGTCTTAAAACAGTAGGTTGAATGGGGCCGAATGGATATAAGCCAAAGAGAGAGGGAGAGAAAGATAAAACAAGCAAGGTGGGCTCCCTTAAGACAGCAACGGAGATAGTATTGAAGGGTTAGGTGTAAAAATAGCTGATTTTAAAGGGGAGATTTCCACGGGGGGATTTGTTTTTACTGTACCCCTTTCTCCCTCAGGTTCAGCCTCATTGCTTTGGGAATTTTAAGACGCTCGGCCCATTAGTTTGGCGATTTTAAGACTTTACGCCCCAATTATCTGTCAATATTAAGATCTTTCGTGACATTTAGATGTCGATTTTTTGCTGGCAAGCGAGAGCGAACCTGTAATTTAAGAGGAATCGGCCTTGGGCCTTGAAATTTTTCTATCGAAAAATTTACAAACTGATCTTGAAGGAGGGTCTTGGGTTGGTGTTTTGATAAGCTTGATGGAGGTCGAGGGAGAACACATAAACAAATAGTAAAAAGATACATCAATGAGCAAATAAATACGCCCATCCCCCCTTAAAGTTGACAGGCTAAGAAAACCTTAGAGAGAGTTCGCTTGTTTAGCTTTAACAAAAGAACTTTCTAGTTTCTATGGACGAACAACTAAGAATCTATCTATCTATTTGCTCAGGCCCATTCCACATTTTTTTTTTTTTTTTTGGGGGGGGGGGGGACCTAAATGAGTGTGAATTTGTTTTTGTGTGTTCATTGTTTTTTTTTTTTCCCCAATTCGAGCTCTGTCTCGAGCCATTGTGAGTGACATTCGAAGGATTGTGACATTCGAGGGATTGTGGCATTGACAGTTCAGCGACTTTTGAGAAAGGATCTAGTTGCAGTTTGTGTTTTGATTTGGCACCTCTGAGTATCTATTAAATAATTTCCTAAATATAAGACAAAATATTTATAGAAAACGCCTTCATGAGGGAAATGTGTTGTACAGTCGTGCTAATAAGTTATGGCCCAGCTGTCATTACGTTTGGTTGCTCTGTGCTGCATTAATGTCTGTCAGATGTTGAATAGGGTGGGTGAGTGTAGGAACATGTTTGTCTATTTCCCTCGATACGAATAAATGAAGTTTAGATATTGCTGATACCAATTATTGATCGAAACATAAGTGATGTCTCGGCACCAAGTATGTTTCGATCAATAATTGGTATCAGCAATATCTAAGATTCATTTGTTTCATATCGAGTCAAATTGTGACGCCTACCAGCGTTGGCAGAATCGCCTCCCGGTAAACACTAGCGCTCGCCAGGGCAGTGAAATGGGCTACAGTTATCAGAGAATGTTATACTTTCTTTCTTGTGAATCGTCATGTCACAGGCAGTATAGAAGTGGTCGTTATTTTCGTCTGTGACAATGCATTATATTTTATATCATCAGTTATAAGTTTAATGTATAAGACTGAATGATACAGCTAGAGAGTGTGAGTGAGTAAGTGCAGGAGGCAGAGTGTTGTGCACGTAGTGTTACGCGTTGTCTCGGTGACGTCATGCCACGGCCGGGCCCTCTGAGTGGCTGGCCGCCTTGCCGCCCTCCTGCCACGGCAGGAGGTAGTCCCCCCCGCACTCCCTGCTGCCTTTGTGCCTTCCTTGCTCAGAGCTTGCCTGACCAGCATAACCTTCACACCTCCCTTGCCATCTGTCCCCGACTTCCACCTATAGAACACTTTCTCTCTCTCTTAACTTCTTACCTCTTATGCTTCTAATCTATTTAATATCATAACTCCCCTTTGGTTCTGAACGATTTCATATATCGGCCACCGTATTATATGCTGAAGCTCTCAGATATTTCATGCTTAGTTAGACATTTTGGAGGGGTTAACATTTTGTCTGTAGAGGTTCGACACACTCGCGGTGTCTCCCTACCTATTTCTTGGTTGTCTGCTGGGCTATTTAATGCTAGACTGGGGTGAGGCTATTGATGTTGTGATTTCCGATGTGTACCAGGTTTTGTTGAACTTGTACAATCGCAACGGATGCGTGGGAAGCCTAGGTCGTCTTTCTGACTGTGTACCTTGTGAGTTTAGCACTGTGTTGCGAGTGAGGGCTTTTGCCTCTGCCACCCAACACTGTGCTAACTCGTTTTGCTTTGACTTGAAGAGGGTCGCCAGGAGAGAACCAGATACTAGCGATCTGGATCTCTCAAGAGAGCACCACGTCATTTAACGTAATTTTTCCGTACAGTCTTAAGGACCTCGCTAGGCTACGAGCCGCTTGCTCAGCCATTGTTTCCTAGCCTACGACATCCCAGCTAGACTGTATTCGCCTAGCAGACACCCGATTAGGATTATAAGCTCTTATGTTATGTATGCAGCATTTTTATTCACGTTGATTGTAAGCCTTGGTTGTTGTCGAGTTGCACAACCCGAGCAGGCTTTTGCGTTGCCTGAGGAAGTACTTCTTTTGTTGTTGGAGATAATACTATTGTGCATTTATCGTTATTCCCGTGCCAGTTAACACTGTATGTCCTTACACTTGTCATCTCTTGTTCCTGCTTTATATAACAGTTCAAAATCCGATTCGATCATCTTAAGCACCATCAGACTTTCTTCAGAAGATTCCTGTTCGATGCTTTAGGACTTTCATTCACTCTCTTTAATATAGGAGTGACAGTTTATTATTGTTTAGAGTAACTTTAATTATACCTTCTTCTTGTTTGCATTAAATCATTCCAGTGATTTAATTAAGCTCTCTATCTTTTTCCTTGTATACATTATTAACGTAATTTTATGTTGTTGTGATCAGGCTGTATCAGAGATCATCAGCCTGTAGTAGTAGTGCATTTATACCGAGTTAGAGGATACCCCGCTATCGCAGATTTAACTCTGGAGGGTATAGGTGTTTTTTGTGCACTGGCATTATAAGTTCGAGGGTTGGATCTAGTGTTACCGTTGTGGCTGTGTGCCTTTCTAGTCCAATGATTAAGAGCCCTTGTTTTATACGAGTCCCTGTCGTAACAAATATACCAACATGTTTCTACTCTTACCACCCTATTCAACATCTAACAGACATTAATACAGCACAGAACAAGCCAAACGTAATGACAGCTGAGACATGACTTATTAACGCCACCTACATATTGTTAAGGGGGGTCACCGTTTTGTTTTTGTCATTCTATCCTTTTCTCTCTTCTCTGGCTTGTATCCATTCGGCCCCATTCAGCCTACTGTTTTAAGACGTTTATCCCCATTCAGGTGTCGATTTCTTCCTGGCGAGCGATAGCGAGCCAGCATTGTATGGAGAAATCCGGCTTCGCCGGAGACATTTTTCTATCGAAAAATGTATAAATTTAGCTTGCTGTCAAAACTAATATATATATATGCTGGCTCGCTCCCGCTCGCCAGGAAAATATTGACACCTGGATATGGGGTAAACATCTTAAAACAGTAGGCTGAATGGAGACAAGCCAAAGAGAGAAGGAGAGAAAGAGAAAAAAAGCGAGGTGGGCTCCCTTTAGGAACACGGCTGCCATTGACAACCTGCCACTACCACAACAATATTTTATAAGGGGAGTCACCTGCTTTCTGTTTCTTTCTCTCCTGTTCGCTCTTTCCCTGGCTTGTATTCATTCGGCCCCATTCAGCCAACTCAGCGAGCCAGCATTGTATGGAGAAATCCGGCTTCGCCGGAGACAGTTTCTATCGAAAAATGTACAAATTTAGCTTGCTGCCAAAACAAAAATATATATATCTTGGCTCGCTACCGCTCACCAGGAAAATATCGACACCTGGATGGGGTTAAACGTCTTAAAACAGTAGGCTGAATGGGGCCGAATGGATACAAGCCAAGGAGAGGAGAGAAATAGAAAAAATGTGAGGTGGGCTCCCTTAAGGTATGGGGCCCAGACAGGATTGGGCCCAGACGAAAATGTCAGTATAGGGTAGGTGTGTATAAGCGCTTGTGAATCCTCGAAGGAGGAGATACGGGCGCTATATAAGTAACCAGAAGATTATTATTATTATTTATTATTATATAGTAAATGTGAGTATATACTCACATCTTCACTATATTCACACCTACCCTATACTTACATTTTCGTCTTGGCCTAATCCCGTCTAGGCCCAATCCTGTCTGGGCCCAATCCCGTTTATAATTGGCAGCAGTTCTCTAAAGTTTCCCCAGCCACATATACCCTGACGACAGTGGCAGCTTCGGCCCACCATCATCAGCAGAGATGGAAACTCACAAGTAGGAAAACAAAACATAATAATAATAATAGTGTGTGTATCGGAGTTACTCAGTTATTTGTTTGTCAAGAGGAATCCACGCAATGCGAGCTAAGCTCATTATTATCGCGCCTCCTTAACTGGGAATGTATTGCGTGAAATGCATGTTAAGTGTTTTATGTACTGTTGGAATGGCTGTGGATGTGTGTGTAGTCTGTATTTAGCCAATTGGCGACATCGGAAACGAAGGCTTAGGGTGGATCTGTATGGTACCATTCTCACTATAGACGGTACCGTCTCGCCCGAAGGCTTAGGTAGCCATCAGCTTAGGTGAACCATATGATACCCATCTCGCCTTGTACCATTTTTGCCAACCCCAGATGGGACGTCACAACGTCGTCCACTTATTCCAGGTACCTATTTACAGCTAGGTGAACTGAGGCTAACACATGAATGGAGACAAGCCCAATTTGTCTCCGCCCGGCCGGGGATTGAACCCCCGACCCCTCGTGTGTGAGACGAGAGCTCTACCTACTAGGCTACGGGCTGTGTGTATGTGTGTGTGTGTGTGTGTGAGTGTGTGTGTGTGTGTGTCAGAGTGTGTGTGTGTGTGTGTGTGTGTGTTTAGTGTGTGTGTGTGTGTGTGTGTGTTTAGTGTGAGTGTGTGTGTGTGTTTAGTGTGTGTGTGTGTGTTTAGTGTGAGTGTGTTTAGTGTGAGCATGTGTGTGTGTGTGTGTTTAGTGTGAGTGTGTGTGTTTAGTGTGTGTGTTTAGTGTGAGTGTGTGTGTGTGTTTAGTGTGAGCATGTGTGTGTTTAGTGTGTGTGTGTGTTTAGTGTGAGTGTGTTTAGTGTGTGTGTGTTTAGTGTGAGTGTGTTTAGTGTGTGTGTGTTTAGTGTGTGTGTTTAGTGTGAGTGTGTTTAGTGTGTGTGTGTGTTTAGTGTGAGTGTGTTTAGTGTGAGCGTGTGTGTGTTTAGTGTGTGTGTGTGTGTTTAGTGTGAGTGTATTTAGTGTGAGCGTGTGTGTGTGTGTTTAGTGTGAGCGTGTGTGTGTTTAGTGTGTGTGTGTGTGTGTGTGTGTGTGTGTGTGTTTAGTGTGAGTGTATTTAGTGTGAGCGTGTGTGTGTGTGTTTAGTGTGAGTGTGTTTAGTGTGTGTGTGTTTAGTGTGAGTGTGTTTAGTGTGAGCGTGTGTGTGTGTGTTTAGTGTGAGTGTGTGTGTAATAACTCACTGCCAAAGTTTAGCGTTATACATATATATTAACCAAAAGGCGTAGCCAATATTGTCCTTATATTGGAAGAAATTAGCATATCTTTAGGTAAGGTTAGGTTAATCTTAAGAAACTATAATTAGTCAATATGCTGTATTGAAATTAATATATTACGATAAAAATAATAACTTGTTTATTTATGTATCGACATTTAAGTCTTTTTCTAATGTTGAGGTAAACATGTAAGTAATGAGAACGCGAATGACTTAATGAATATTCTCCCAGCAGCTAATTAACCAACTTTAGGTACCGTATAACAAGTGAGTTCCTCCATCATATACTACTTAAGGGGGTACTGCTTGGTTTTTGGTATATATATTTATTTATTTATTTATTTTTGAATTTCCTCACTAGACCTCCATGAAGCTTAAAGAAAACATCCATTAGATCCCCCTTCTAGATTGATTTGTACATTTTTCGGTAGAAAAATGTCCCGGCCAAAGGCCGTTTCCTCCAAAAATCGCAGGCTCGCTCTCGCTCGCCAGGAAAAAATCGACTCCTAAATTACATGAAGTTATAATATTGACAAGAAAATGGGACGAATGGTCTTAAAATCGCCAAATTAATGGGCCGAACGTCATAAAACCTGAAAACCAATGGGGCTAAACATAAGGTAAACGTGTAAGTAAGGATGGCGCGAAGGACTTAATGAATATTATCCACCTCCTTTACGTAGGGCACGTGGTACCAGTCTTGCAACACAATCCCACCCCTACTCTGTGCAACTCTCCAACCCGAGAGTGAAACGTTACTCTGTCTTTCTTCTACTCAACAGCTGAGCTCAAGAACTCTCTCCCAGAATCAGTCTTTCCCTCTTCCTATGACCTAAATTGCTTCAAACTCCGTGTGTCCAGGCATTTTGGCTCGAACGTCCCTTGATTTTGGCCCTGTTACTCTTTCAACTATGGGGGAGGCACTCGCTATAGGCAGTTCTGCCTTTTGCCTCCCTCAATCACATAAAAACAGCCTATTAAGGGGAGGTGGGCTGGTTTTTCTGCCCCCCCTTCCTTCTCATGTTTAGCCCCATTAGTTTTTAGATTTCAAAACGTTCGGCCCATTAGTTTGTCGATTTTAAGACCTTCAGCCCCATTTTCTTGTCAATATTAAGACTTTTCGTATCATTTAGGCGTCAATTTTTTCCTGGCGATCGATAGCGAGCCTGTAATTTAAGAGGAACTATCGACAAATGTACAAAATTATCTTGAAGGGGGGTCTAGATGGTGTTTATTACAGCTTGATGGAGGTCTAGGGAAAAAAAATAAAAAAACAAAATCAGCAAATAAATACAGCCCATCTCCCCTTAATTAATATTCTCCCAGCAGCATATTAACCAACTTTAGGTATAACTAGCAGGGGTACCCGGCGTTGCCCGGGTAATCACCATAATCACCATCACTACTACCACCACTACTACCACCATAATCACCATCATCAATCACTACTACCACAATCATCACAATACTACTACTACCATAATCACCGGCCTTGACCTCCCTGTACCTCATTGAACGGCGACCTCGATTTCGGCCGCTAAATGACCTCCGATTTTGGATCTGACCTCATCCGTACCCCCATTTTGGGGGGCTGCGAACAACTTTCGTTCCATACACCTTTTCGATCGGAGGCCTCCTTCTGTCCCAAACGGTAATTTTTCCGATTTCGCGCCCATTTTCTCCGTCCCTTTCACCCTGGGGAATTCTATGTTTTCATTAAAACCTGTCTAGGGACCCCCTTACTATGCATACCAAGTATGAACGCTCTAGCTTAAAAAATGTGGCCATGCATAAAGAACAGACACATACACAGACAACCGAAAATATTATATAGACAAGTGAGTGAGTTCCTCCTTAATATACTGCATACAGGGACAATATTAACGATGGGTGACTATTATATAGACAAGTGAGTGAGTTCCTCCTTAATATACTGCATACAGGGACAATATTAACGATGGGTGACTATTATATAGACAAGTGAGTGAGTTCCTCCTTAATATACTGCATACAGGGACAATATTAACGATGGGTGACTATTATATAGACAAGTGAGTGAGTTCCTCCTTAATATACTGCATACAGGGACAATATTAACGATGGGTGACTATTATATAGACAAGTGAGTGAGTTCCTCCTTAATATACTGCATACAGGGACAATGTTAACGATGGGTGACTATTATATAGACAAGTGAGTGAGTTCCTCCTTAATATACTGCATACAGGGACAATATTAACGATGGGTGACTATTTAATGACACGAGTATCGCAACACCTGATTTAAGGGGGGAGGGGTCGTTTTTCTGGTTCCTCATGTTTAGCCCCATGAGTTTTTAGATTTTAATACGTTCGGCTCATTAGTTTGGCGATTGTAAGACTTTACATCCCATTTAAGTGTCGATTTTTTCATGGCGAGCGTTAGCGAGCCTGTAACTCAAGAGGAACCGGCCTTTGGCCGGGACATTTTTCTATCGAAAAATGTACAAATTTATCTAAGGGGATCATAGGGGGTGTTTATTACAACTTGATGGAGGTCTAGGGAAGAAACTAAAAAACAAAAAAAAATAAAAAAAAATATATATATGAGGATATAAATACACCCATCTCCCAGCAGCTTATTAACCGACTTTAGCTATAACAAGTGAGTTCCTCCATAATATACTTCATACAGGGAGAAGATTAACGATGGGTGACTACTTAACTTATACTTAAGGGGGTACTGCTTGGTTTTTGGTATATATATTTATTTATTTATTTATTTTGAGTTTCCTCACTAGACCTCCATCAAGCTTAAAGAAAACATCCATTAGATCCCCCTTCTAGATTAATTTGTACATTTTTCGGTAGAAAAATTTCCCGGCCAAAGGCCGTTTCCTCCTAAAACTGCACGCTCGCTATCGCTCGCCAGGACAAAATCGACTTTTAAATTACATGAAAAGTCCTAATATTGATAAGAAAATGGGGCGAATGGTCTTAAAATCGCTAAATTAATGGGCCGAACATCATAAAATCTGAAAACCAATGGGGCTAAACATGAGGTAAACGTGTACCGGTACTTAATTAGGACGCGAAGGACTTAATGAATACACTCCCAGTAGCTTATTAACCAACTTTAGCTATACCAAGTGAGTTCCTCCATAATATACTTCATACACACAGAGAAGATTAATGCTGTAATACCACCACCACCATTCTGGGCACCTGGTTTAAGGGGGGGAGGGGAGGATTTATTGGATTATTTATTTAACATTTTACTTTTGTTTAGTTTCCTCCCTAAACCTCCATCAAGATTAAATAAACACCCCCAAGACACCCTTCAAGATAAATTTGTACATTTTCCGGTAGACACCCAAGTTGCACGATAGGTCTTAATATTGACAAGGAAATAAGGTAAAAGGTCTTAAAGTCACCAAACTATATATTATATGACCAATTCATTACGACTGCAAACTGTTACGATCCAGGTTCTACAAGACACAGGGCTCTTAATCATTGGACTAGATTAGGCTAAATGCAACAACGGTAACACTAGTTCCAACCCCTGCCTTAACCACTGGAGAACAAAACACCTATACCGCCCTGAGTCGTGCCTGGACAACGAGGTATCCTATGACTCGGTAAAAGGTGCACACTATAGGCTGATGATCACTGAAGCAGCCTATACTCATACAACATACGATTACTTTATTAAGGTATACAAGGAAAAAGATAGATGGCGTAATTAAATCGCAGCAACGATTTAATGGCAAACTAGAAGAAGGATAATTAACGTTACGTTAAATAATCAGTAATCTGTCACTCCTGTCTGAAAGAAAGTGAAACAAAGAAAGTCCTAAAGCATCATGCCAGAATCTTCTGCAAAAGTCAGATGCAACTAAGAAGTAAGTCTCGGATTCTGAACTGTGTATTATTACTGTGGGAACATATATAGTGTAGGGACATATGGTGTTATCTGGCACAGGTGTAATTATAAAACAGTCGGCAGTCTAAACTCTAACCACAAAAATATGTGCTTTCTCCCACCAGGCACTAGCCTGCTCTGGTTGGGTCTCTCAGCAACAATCACGACTTACTATAAACATAAGGAGCAATAATGCTGCACTTATATACACAATGAGATTATAAACCCTAATCGGGGGTCTGCCAGGTGGACGAAGTCTAGCAGGGGAGTCGTAGGCTAGGCTACCTGGGCCGAGCCACCTGCTCGGTAGCCTAGTGTCGTTCTCAAGTCTGTGCGCCTAGTTACATTAAATGACGGGGTGCTCTCTTGAGAGATCCAGGTCTCGTGTACCTGGTTCTCTCCTGGCGACCCTCCTAAGTCAAAAGCTAACGAGCTAGCACAGTGCTGGGTGGACTAGGCAAACGCCCTCACGCCAACACAGTACTAGGCTCTAAGGTACACAGACAAGAAAATGACCTAGGCCTCCGCAAATATCCGGTACAGTTGCCTAGGCTCAACGAAGTCTATGCTCCTAGGAAACTGTAACCTGATAGCCTCTCCCCAGTCTAGCATCAACTGACCTGGCAGACACCCAAGAAAAATAAGGTTGGGGCAACACGATGAGTATGTCAAACCTCCCCAAGCCAAAATGGATAACCCTCTGATCCAAAATGCCTAACTAAGTACATATAATATCTCTGAGAGCTCGCTGTATAATACAGTGACGGATATATGAAATCAACGTCAAGGGGAAGGGCAGTTAATTAATAGTAGGATATACAGAGAGAAGTAGGTAAGCAGTGGTAGAGAAAGTTCGCAATAGGGGGGTGAGGTGGGCTGATAGATTGCAAAGAGATGTTAGCGTTACAGCACTAAGAGGAGCTCTGAGGGAGACACAAGGACAGGAGCCCGCACCACCGTCTCAGGACCGCGGCCGCCAATCACAGACGACTAAGTCACCAGACAGCAGGGCTGCAGAAGGCGCCAGGAGCCACCAGCCAATCAAGGGCGCGGGAAAGCGCGCGAGCGGGAAAACTCCTCGAGTGAGGGAGGCAACACATACCTACGCATGCACACATTACCACCGCGCTCTCGCTATTCTCTCTCTCCCTCCACAATGCATCTTATATTCTACTAATGATATAAAATACTTCCCGTTGTCACAGACGAAAGTAAAGACCACCACGGGACTGTTTGTAACAACACGAACACTATGAAAGAAAGAACAACATTCTCTGATAACTGTAGCCCATTTCACTGCCTGGGGAGAGGGGAGAAGAGGATAGGGAGCCAACCGCTGCCCCCTCGTGGTCGCTGGGGAGGTGACGTGCATCACCCCCCCCCCCCCCCCCCCCCAAGATATTAGACACTTAACAATAGGCAAGTTCTGATATCTGAAATCGGCACACGTCACCTAACCACCCCACCCCAGCACAATAATACAGCATATAGGTTTCACAAAAAAAACATACTTATAAAATGAAACAAACTTACATATTTATCCCCTCAACACAATAGCAAAACTTAAAATTGTTACGCTCCGAAAGCGAGTTCTACGAAACTCGGCCCACTAATAGCTAGTGCTTCAGCTGTAACAAAACATACTTAAATTTACTATAACAGAAAGAGTTTTTTTATGTTGATTTTAAATTTGATTGTTGTTTTTTGTTCGGCTTTAAATATATGTAGCCTATTTTCCTCCACGCAACCCACACAACCTGTGGCCATCTACCCCTTGTCCTCCACCCTCGAAAGACAGTCAGCTATAACGTTATCACAACCGGCAATATGCCTGATATCAAGATAGTATTCTTGGAGCATAAGTGACCACCGTGTCAGCCGCATGTTCCGGTTGTGGAACTGGTTGAGGAACTTTAGAGGGTGGTGATTTGTGTAAATGACCACGACCGGGCCGAAGGCTGGAACATACACCTCAAAGTGCTTCAAAGCAAGCACAATCGCCAACAACTCTTTCTCGATGGTAGAATAGTTCCTCTGAGCGGATTGAACTTTTTAGAGTAAAAGCTGACGGGGTGCTCCAGACCCTCGTCGTCCATTTGCAAGAGGACTGCACCGGCCCCAACACCACTGGCGTCTGTCGCCAGCTGAAAACTCCTTTTAAAGTCCGGCGCCCTAAGAATAGGATGGGTGCATAGTAAGTGCTTCACTAACCCAAACGCCTTTTCACACTCAGGCGACCACCGAAACTTCACCGTCTTTGTCAAAAGGTCAGTCAGGGGAGCAAGAACAGTCGAATACCCTTGTATAAAGCGTCTGTAGCAGCCTATCATGCCTAGAAAGCGCATTATCTGACGCTTGGTGGTTGGCCTGGGAAACCGATCGATTGCCAGTATCTTGCTCTGGGGGGGGGGGGGGGACACCCGTCCCAAACCTACAACAAAGCCAAGATACTGCACAGTTGCCTGCACAAAGTCGCATTTCCCCAGGTTCACGACCAACCCAGCTTCACACAGCTTCCGAAACAAGATATTAAGATGCTCGCAGTGACTACCAAAATCAGTATCATAGACAATGACATCATCGAGATATACAGTACAATTGGGAATGTCACTAACAATATCATTCATCAGACTTTGGAAGGTAGCAGGTGCGTTTTTCAACCCATAAGGCATGACATTGCACATATATGTCTTGCCGTCCACACAAAAGCCGCATACCTCCTTCGCTCGCGCAGACAGGGGCACCTGCCAAAAACCTTTCACCATGTCGACCTTGGTGAGGTATGTGGCATTGCCGATTTTGTCAACACTGTCATCGACGCGAGGAAGGGGGTATGGATTGGTGGCGGTCAAGCCATTAAGTCTGCGAAAGTCTATACAGAAATGCACCTTCCCGTCTGGCTTAGGCTGCAGAGTTACCGGGGAGGTCCACCGCACCGGCCCTTCCTTAATCAGCCCTCTCTCTATCATATACCTCAGCTCCTCCCGGAGGGCTGGCAATTTAATAGGAGGCACACGATAAGGCACTGACTTGAAGGGCGGGTTGTCTCCCACGTCAACATCATGCACCGTCTGAGTTGTGAGGCCTGGGTGCTCCGCGAAAACAGCGGGGTATGACTGGAACAGGTGGCGCACGGCTGCACGTTGTTGCTCAGGCAGGTGCTCGATAGCCTGCTCTGCCACCTGAACACAATTCCCCGCCCACTGTTCCGCAGAAACATGGCAATCCCAGCTATCTTCCCCCAGAGCATGACTATCCCCCCCTCCTTCTCCACCTTGGCCGCTGCAGACCAACACGGGGACAGTGAGAGGCTCTGAGGGGCGCCTCACAAACTCCTTCATCCAAGTTCACATGGCATAATTGATGTTTCTTACGCCGGTCAGGGGTTGCAACAAGATAATCTAGGTACGACAGCTTCTTAGTGACAAAATAAGAAACCATATACTTTGCTGACAGTGGATGGCCTGGCAGAGGCAGCAACAACATAACCTCCTGCCCCACCCCAAACTCCCGGAGCTTCGTCTTCACATCGTAACGGTCCTTCATTTTCGCCTGAGAGTCTACCAAATTCCTCCCTGCCGACTCCATACAATTTACCATCCTTTCACGACTCTCGAGAACGTACTTCAACACTGAGCATAGTTTCTGCAGACCTTCCCATATCTCTTTCACCATGGACAGTGGACCCCTGACGTTATGGCCAAAAACAAGCTGGTTGGGGCTGAAACCCAAACTCTCACCAGGTACCTCTCTCGCCGCGAACAACACATAAGGCAACCCCAGATCCCACTCCTTGCCATTCTCCAAGCAGTAACATTTAAGCATACTCTTGAGGGTCGAGTGCCACCTCTCAAGTGCCCCCTGACTCTAGGGGTGATAGGCAGATGAAACGACAGAGCATATGCCATGCTGCTGGAGAGTTTGTTGGAATAGGTTCGAAGTGAAATTTGACCCCTGGTCTGACTGCACTTCTCGCGGGTACCCGTATCTTGAACAGTAAAGCAGCAAGTTCTTGACCACAGTCTTAGCTGAGCCATTACGCATGGGGTATGCATCCGGGTATCTCGTAGCAACATCCATTATAGTCAATAAGAATTTATTCCCAGCACTAGTAGGTGGTAGAGGGCCAACCATGTCCACAACTATCTTACTAAAAGGCGGCCCAATGACAGGAATGGGGTACAAAGGAGCCTTGGGTATCACCTGGTTGGACTTTCCTACAGTCTGGCACGTTACACACCCTGCAACCCATGCACCAACATCTGCCCTCATCCCTGGCCACCAGAACAATCTACCCAACGCCGCTACCGTCTTACTGACCTCCAGGTGCCCTGCCACTGGCACCTCATGAGCCAACCGCAGTAGGTTTTCACGACACTCACTCGGCACAACCAGCTGGTCTACTACCCTCACATCACACTCCCACTTCGATTTGGGGTCTAGATACCGTCTGTATAAAATTCTCTCGTAACGGAAGAAATCCCCCGGTTTAGCATTCCCATCTTCTTCGAGGCCTATTGCGCCATTACTGTAACTTTGGAGCTCAGGGTCATCAATCTGAAGTCTACTGATATCTGCAGGTGTCAACGCATCCAGCTGCTCCCGGAGCACTTTGTTACCCTCACCGATACTAGACTTAGAGACCCGATCTTGCCTGGCTACAAAACGGCTCTGCCGTGGAGTCTCCACTGGCCCTGCCTGTTCACCCAGTGATACAGGCTCAGGGTCCACTCCAGACAATAATAATGGTGCCAATACTGAGTCCCCCAGAAGAGCCGCGGAATCAACACCCTGAAATCCACCTTTAGCTACTTTCCTCGGACCTTTCCTCCGCTGATCTGAAGACTGAGACAATGGTTGTGACTGAACTGACGCGCGAGAACGGGTGACTGCACAGGCTATCTGTTTAAGCTGACACCTCTCGACCCACTCCCGATTCTCCCTATTAACGTCGGCCGCCCTCTCGGCAACAACTAAGGGTGGAACCTCCGAAGTGAGCACCGCAATGTCGTTGCCCAGAAGGAGGTCGATGCCCTCAACTGGCAAGCTCTCTACGATCCCAACATCAAGTTCACGACACACACCATCCACCTCCAGCTCCAACCTAATCAACGGGTATGACCTGGTAGCATTGATCCCCTGTACCACAACAACCCGAGCCACGTTTATAGGTTTGCCTGTGAAATGTTTAAGAAGTGTCTGTGATGCCCCAGTGTCACGCAACAATTTGACCTGATGTTTAGTATTCCCCCAGCTCACAAGCCCGCACCCTCGATGGCTGCAAAAAGTGTCTTGGACAGGTGTCGAGCCCTCCAAACCCTTCTTCACAGGCTGTGTCCCCGCAACTGACGACCTACCCCGGGCAGACGCAGAAGAACTCAGAGACACCCCCATGTTGCGAACCAAAGACACAGGCTTAGCAGGAATATTACTCGGACATGTACGTGCAAAGTGACCCACCTTCTGACATTTAAAACATTTCACTTCACCACTAGACTTCCCCCCTTGAGGTGGTGGGGAAGGGCCCTGCCCCTTTGAAAACGGGACGGTTTTGTGTTTGTAGTTATAATGGGTATCATTGCTCTTACTTTTTACAGTGTTATTTTGTGCTTCATTGACTTTGGGGGATGGAGTGTTATGCCCCTTGTTACCTGTCTCACTTCGATGAGCAGACCCGCACCCACGAATCAAAGAAAGTCGGAGGTCAGCTGCCTCCTCTACGGTCTTAGGGCATTTTTCCTTCAGGTTTAATGTCAGGTCGCTGCCTGTGCACCGGAAGAACTGCTCCAACAAAAATAACTGCTTAACCTGATCAACTGTTGTCGCATTCTCAGACCGGAGCCAGTTCCCCATAGTGTCAGTCAGTTCCCGGGCATGTGCAAGGAAAGAGCTCTCCTTGCTCTTTACAACGCCCCGAAATTTCAACCTGTAGGTTTCTGGTTGCAACTCATAGGCCCAGAGCACAGCCTCCTTCAACACCACATAGTCAGTACAGTCCTCCAATGACAGCGAGTCATATGCCTTGAGACCTTTCCCAACAAGCTTTGATGATACAAGGGCTGCCCACTTAATCTCCGGCCACTCATGCTCCCGACACTTCTTCTCAAACCGTGCAAAAAACTCAGTCACACCAGACTCATCGAACACAGGGACTAATTTAAGCAAGTGCGATAAAGACTCAGACCCACGATTCCCAGAACCGAGATGCCGCCCTGTTGTCTCCACCCTAGATTTCTCAACATCCATCTCAGCACAGTACCTAGTTCCTTCAACCTGCAACTCTGCCTCACAGCATACTGTCCTCTCCTCAGCCTGAATCTTAGCCATCTCAACTTCACGCTGAATCTTAGCCATCTCAACTTCACGCTGGATCTGGATCTTAGCCAACTCCAGTTGCAACAACATATCAGCAGTCAAACCCTGAGGGGGAGGAGCAATTATAGGAGACCCACCCAGTGGCTCACCCAGGGGCAAACCACGCTGCCAGCGACTATCAGATTGCGGAAGCGTGCCAAGGTCTGGTAACCTAGGGGGCGCGATCGGAGCAGAGTGGAAGGGAGGCTTGGATAAAGGCTCCCAAGCCCCCGCTCCACCCTGCAACCCACTGCCACCACCCAACACACAAGCCACCAGGTCATTCTTAGACATGCTGCCAAAGCCGACACGCCCCAGGACCGCGGCCAAACAACGCAGACCATAGCAATCAATCCCATCCAACCGATTCGCTGTTACTGGTATCTCCACAAACTTCGTCGCATCAGCCTCACAATTAATAACTCTGATGCCATCATTAAATTGCTGCTGCTGCTCAACACCCGTAGGCTATACTGTCTGAATATCCCCGTTAACTGAGCTAGACATGGTGTATACTGAGAAGTGTGCAAGTTTATACAAAAAAAAAGTATCTATAATCTCTTATGCAAGCACCTATTCACCTAAAGTTATCTGAAGCCTCTTTATGTGTTATACTGCTTGCCAAAACAAATCTGTGTCCACTGTATTCCTCAATAAAAAAAATTACCACTATACTCCCACAGTATTTCTTAAGTTCACAAAATCCTAAGCAAGGTCGCCATTTGTTACGATCCAGGTTCTACAAGACACAGGGCTCTTAATCATTGGACTAGATGAGGCTAAATGCAACAACGGTAACACTAGTTCCAACCCCTGCCTTAACCACTGGAGAACAAAACACCTATACCGCCCTGAGTCGTGCCTGGACAACGAGGTATCCTATGACTCGGTAAAAGGTGCACACTATAGGCTGATGATCACTGAAGCAGCCTATACTCATACAACATACGATTACTTTATTAAGGTATACAAGGAAAAGATAGATAGCGTAATTAAATCGCAGCAACGATTTAATAGCAAACTAGAAGAAGGATAATTAACGTTACGTTAAATAATCAGTAAACTGTCACTCCTGTCTGAAAGAAAGTGAAACAAAGAAAGTCCTAAAGCATCATGCCAGAATCTTCTGCAAAAGTCAGATGCAACTAAGAAGTACGTCTCTGATTCTGAACTGTGTATTATTACTGTGGGAACATATATAGTGTAGGGACATACGGTGTTATCTGGCACAGGTGTAATTATAAAACAGTCGGCAGTCTAAACTCTAACCACAAAAAGATGTGCTTTCTCCCACCAAGCACTAGCCTGCTCTGGTTGGGTCTCTCAGCAACAATCACGACTTACTATAAACATGAGGAGCAATAATGCTGCACACATATACACAATGAGATTATAAACCCTAATTGGGGGTCTGCCAGGTGGACGAAGTCTAGCAGGGGAGTCGTAGGCTAGGCTACCTGGGCCGAGCCACCTGCTCGGTAGCCTAGTGTCGTTCTAAAGTCTGTGCGCCTAGTTACATTAAATGACGGGGTGCTCTCTTGAGAGATCCAGGTCTCGTGTACCTGGTTCTCTCCTGGCGACCCTCCTAAGTCAAAAGCTAACGAGCTAGCACAGTGCTGGGTGGACTAGGCAAATGCCCTCACACCAACACAGTGCTAGGCTCTAAGGTACACAGACAAGAAAATGACCTAGGCCTCCGCAGGTATCCGGTACAGTTGCATAGGCTCAACGAAGTCTATGCTCATAGGAAACTGTAACCTGATAGCCTCTCCCCAGTCTAGCATCGACTGACCTGGCAGACACCCAAGAAAAATAAGGTTGGGGCAACACGATGAGTATGTCAAACCTCCCCAAGCCAAAATGGATAACCCTCTGATCCAAAATGCCTAACTAATTACATATAATATCTCTGAGAGATCGCTGTATAATACAGTGACGGATATATGAAATCAACGTCAAGGGGAAGGGCAGTTAACTCCCTCAGACATATATGACGCGATCGCGTCATATGGGAGAGTGAACCAAAAACTCATATGACGCGATCGCGTCATATGAACTTATCTCCATGCCTCTATAATAAGTTATATAACGCACTAGCGTCATATGGAGTTCAGTAAGTCCGAAAAGTACCTTACGATAAAACCGTTGGTGGCAACCTCATCCACCTCCGATAATTCTAACTGCCGCAGTGTTGTTGTGAGTGTAGTGCGGGGCAGTGGCAATGATCCCGGGGCTCCCGCCTCCTCGGATTATTGAAACATAATATGTCTGAAGGAGTTAATTAATAGTAGGATATACAGAGTACAAAGGAGTACAAAGGAAATCAAGCAACAACAGATATAGTGACCCTTCTAGGTTGCTTGTCCTCCAAAACACTGAGGATCAAGTGTCCAAACAGTGGTTTAGAGTGGGTAAGGGAACACTGGAAAGGGAATTACTGCCCTGGTACTAATGTCCGTGGCAGGATTAGGAAGTTAGTAGGGGACAGATGGGTTAGTAACTGAGGGGGGGATAAAATAAAGTTATTCATTTACAAACGCAGTCAGTCGCGGGTTTGATGCGAGATATTTGTCTAGGCGGCGTTTAAATGAATCAACGGTGATGCAGTCTATAACGTTTCGGGGAAGCCCATTCCACAAGTTGACAACTCGATTGAAGAAGAAATTCTTAGATTCGTGTGAGTTAAAAGATTTACCAATAATTTTGCAACCGTTTCCCCGCGTGTAATTAGATTGGTCGATAGTGAAGTACTTACTAGAGTTCATATTGTCGATGCCTTTGATGATTTTGAACACTTGAATTAAGTCACCTCTTAATCTGCGCTGGGTTAAAGGAAATAGATTTAATTCTCAAAGACGCTCTTCGTATGGTTTGTTCTTTAGGCTAGGTATCATTTTGGTAACTCTACGTTGAACTCGTTCTAGCTTGTTTATATCTTGTTGGTAATAAGGGCACCAGGATTGAACGCAGTATTCCAGAAGAGGGCGGACTAAGGAATTGTAAAGGGTTAGGATAACTTCTTTGGATTTATGCTCAAATGACCTGCCTATAAAGCCAATTATTTTGTTTGCCTTCTTAACAACTTCTGAACATTGTTGACTCGGTTTTAGGTTACTCGATATTGTTACTCCCAGATCGGTTTCTCTGTTTACATTCTTAAGCTGAGTGCCATTCATCGAATAGTTTGCTTTCTCATTTAGGTATCCGATATGTAGTACTTTACATTTATCCGCATTGAAACTCATTTGCCAAATTTGGGCCCAATGTGACAATTTATCTAGATTGTGTTGCATATCGTCAACTTGATCTTTTGAGAGTACGCTATTTGCAATTTTTGTGTCGTCAGCAAATTTTGAGATTGTACAGGTGAGACCCTCATCTATGTCGTTGATGTAAATTAGAAAGATAATTGGTCCTAGTACCGATCCCTGGGGTACCCCGCTACTTACATTGGTCCATTTAGATGCCTTACCGTTTATGACTACTCTTTGCTTTCTGTCGCTGAGCCAATTTTCTATCCATTTCAACACACCATCTTGTATTCCATGCGCTTTTAGTTTTAGCAGTAAACGTTTGTGGGGAACTTTGTCAAAGGCCTTTTGAAAATCAAGGTATATAATATCTACAGCTTTACTCTCATCGTAGAGGTTGAGGATATCGTGGAAGAAGTCTAAGAGGTTTGTTAAACAGGAACGTTTTTTACGAAAGCCGTGTTGAGTATCTTTAAGTATGTTATTTTCCTCTAAGTGATTTACGAGTCTGTCTCGTATGACCGTTTCTAGCATTTTACATACAACTGAGGTTAAGCTAATTGGACGATAGTTACTGGGTAGGGATTTGCTGCCTTTTTTGAATATCGGTGTTACGTTGGCTAGCTTCCACTGATCGGGCATAGTTCCAGACTGCAAGGATTTATTGAATAGTAATGTCAGTGGTTTGGAGAGCTCATCCTTAGCTTCCTTTAGAACTCTAGGCGAGATTGTATCAGGTCCAGGCGTTTTATTTACCTTGAGTTTATCTAAACAATTCAATACTTCTCTCTCTGTAACGGTGATATTGCTTAGAACATCTGAATTATCAATGTTACGACCGGGCACTCGGGTACACTAGGGCTCTTACACAGGACTCGAGTATGGCTCACTGCCACAACGGAAACACACGATCCCAACCCCAGAGTACTGCCAGCCGAACAAAAAACGCCACTACCCTCCAGAGTTCTATCTGCTATAACGGGGTATACAAGAACTCGGTACTAGCGTTTCACACAACAGACTAATAACAAGACGGGAGTTATCTAGTCTGGTCAACAATCAAACAAAGAAGAAAGTACTACAACACTAAAGAATAGTGTTGGCCGAAGCCGAAGTAATCCACCCTTGAACTAAGAACTTAAGAAGTCCTCCACCCTCTACTTCGGATCGGCACTATTACGTTACGTTAAACAATAGTCCTCGAGCATCAAGCAAGGAATCTTCTGATAAGTTAGATGCTTCTCGAATACTCATAAGAAGTAAGTATCGGATTTTGAACAGCAATTTAATGAATAACTCACTGGTAATTAAAGGCTTTAAATTGACATAAGAAGAATTATAAGAATAAGCAATAGGATATGGCAAACATTAAGAAGAAGTACTCCGACAATGCACTGGCAATAGCCTACTAAGATTGTGCTCGTGGGCCACTAATCTCTGAAGTAGCTAAGCGTGCCACACATGAAATCAATAGTGCTTAAACAATAATATACATAAGGAGAAGCTTCAATACTATGCTGTATCTGCTGGTCGAGCAAAGTCTAGCTGGGATATCTAAGGTTAAGAGACAATGGCTGAGCAAGCGGCTCGTAGCCTAGCGAGGTCCTTAAGACTGTGCGGCCAAATTACGGTAATTGACGGGATGCTCTCTTGAGAGATCCAGATCACTAGTATCTGGTTCTCTCCTGGCGATCCTCTCAAAGTCAAGCAAATGAGATAGCACAGTGTTGGGTGGCACAGGCAAAAGCCCTCACTCGCAACACAGTGCTAAACTCCCACGGTACACAATCAAAAAGACCCCCTAGGCTTCCCACGTCTCCGTTGCAATTGTGCTGGTTCAACCAACCTAGCACTCATAGGAAATCACAACTCGAGGAACCCTATCCCAGTCTAGCATTACCTAAACCAGCAGAAAACAGGAACATGAATAATCGCACACAGGGAAATGCATATACGAGTGCAACAAACATCAATCAATCCTATTCTAGTTAACCCTTCCAAAAATAGGCTACCTAACAGGCACTTATCTCGTGAGAACTCAAGCGATAATACTTTGGCTGACTAAATCTGCACCAAAGGGGTCATGGAGGTTAAACAGGGACGAGAAGAGGAGAAGATAGGCTGTTCAGAGAGTAGAGAAAGTTCACATCAGTCGGAAGAATATGGATAGTTGCAAGGGATATGAGAAGTCGCTTTGCCTGATGAGTTCTGAAGAATTGTGGCGAGGACCTCTCTTTTTATACTCGGCCCTGTAGCGAGCATATCGCCAACACTAAGGACCGCCCACTGGCAATCATGACGTCATATTCTCTCTCAATCTGGGATCGACAAAGAACTTCCCACGCGCTGAAAGGGAGGAAGGGAGGAGGGAATTAGGCCTACCGGCCCGCGTGGCGCACTCACTGACCCCCCGCCACGTAATATCTCTCCTCTCATCATTACATACAAGTCCCACACACAATACTTATATCTAATGATATAAAATAGAACTCGTTGACTCAGAAGAAAACAAAATACATAATGACAATACTTATAGTACAACGGTTCACATAAACTGAGTTAGGAAACTCTACACAGACCACAGCCAAAGTTCCTGCCCTGACGATCCTAGCGAGAGTGGGGCCTGACTGGGCGTTCTGTACAGCATGCTCATACTCGACATGCGTCACATCAATCTGAATCGGCGATGGTGTAGGGATATCACTGAGGTCTTCTGTTGTAAAAACTGATGCAAAGAAGGTATTGAGGGCATTACTCATTTGTACTTCGTCTTTGGTGTATTCTCCATTTTCATCGACTAACGGTCCAACAGTTGAAGTAACTACTTTTTTCTTTCTGATATAACTATAGAATTCTTTCGGGTTTGTTTTACTTTGATTCGCAATATGTAACTCTAAGGTCTTTTTACTTTGCTTAATTAACTTTTTAGCTTTGCGTCGTAGCTCTACAAATTTCAGCCGTTCTTCGTCATTTTGTGAGGATTTTAATCTATCATTAGCAAATTTTTTAGCAACCAGGCAGTTTGAAATATCTTTATTCCACCATTTGGGCTTATTATTATGGCCTGGACGCCGTATTTTCGATGGTATGCAGTCTTGCACTGCTTTTAGGTAAGTGGCTTCGAATAACTTCCAAGATGTATTTATGTCGTTATTGTGAATTAAAAAGCTCCAGTCAGTTTCTTTAAACATAGCTCTAAGTTTATGGAAGTTTGCTTTCTTGAAATTAGGGACTTTTTCGATGCTACTATTTGGTTCGTTACTAGTAAACTTTAAAGTGAAAGTTATCGTACGATGGTCGCTGTTACTGAATTCATCACCAACATTCAAATTCTCTATTAATTCTTCTTTTGTTGCAAGTACAATGTCAAGAACGTTATTACCACGGGTTGGCGTTCGAACAAATTGATAAAGCGAACTCTCTTGCAAGTTCGTATACAAGTCATGTCCGGAGTGTGAAGTAAGAGTATCGCCCCACTTGGTCACAGGTAAATTAAAGTCGCCAAAAATTACGGTATCTTGTGAGTTACTTACATCTGCAATTTGTTCGTAAATTTCTCGGTCAGTTTGCACTGATTGAGCTGGAGGTCTGTATATTAATGTAAGTATTATTTTTGTACCTTTATTATTCTTTATTAGCACAAAAGATGCGTCGACGTTCACAATTTGAGGTTTTGACAAGAGGGTAGGGTTAAGACTTTCTTTGATATAAAGTAAAACGCCACCTCCATTTCGATTTATTCGGCTTTTCTCAAACATTACATAACCGGGAAGTGAATACTCTGCTAAAAAGTCTCTATCTTCTGTATTGAGCCAAGATTCTGTTATGCCAATCACATCATAATTTTCTGTAAACACTAGCTCCTCTAAATCTGAAAATGTATTGCGTATGCTACGAGCGTTTGCATAGAAAACCTTTAAATTTGTTATTTTAGAACTCATGGAACGCTCTTTAATAATATTTTTGGTTCTTGTCGGATCTACATTTATGTTCATGGCTATCCTCGGTCATCGCTGTCTTCGGTCCTTATCGCTGGTGGTCCTCGGTTGCCTCTGTTTTTTTCTTGGCGTTGGATGATTTATGTCACTGCTGCTTCTTCTCGGATGGCGTTTTTTTATCCATGGCTGCGGACTGCTTCGTGTAGGAGACGACCCATGCGTGCTGAACCCACAGGGTTTAGGTGAGTGCCATCCTTGCGGAACAGAGTAGGCTGGTTGTAGAAGTTGTCCCAGAGGTTGATGAATTCAACTTCTTCCCTCAGACACAAATATTTTAGTCGGCTATTTGTGCTGAAGGCCTTGTCGTAGAATTTGATAGGTGCGTCGATCTTGGGGAGAATGCCTGAGATGATGATATTCCTTGACTTGTTTTTGTAGTGCTGGATCATCTTGCGATATTTCTCCATCAACTCTTCGGATCTGGTGCGCATGACGTCATTTGAACCAGCATGGATGACAAAAAGGGTATTTTCATTTGCATCCTTTGTGGTATCTTCGAAGGCTTCCACAATGTCGTCCAGTCCAGCTCCTGGGATGCAAAATCTTTTTCGTTGATTTGGGACTCTGTCGCAGAACTCTTCGACCTGTCCTCGTAGGATGGAACCCCCAACGAGCCTGGTCTCCTCTGGTTCGTCTTCCATCTCTACCAATATCTCAAATCTGTTTGACATTGCGACTGGTAGATGAGACCTTTTCTGCGTTAGCCGTGCACCGTTCCTCACTGGTGTAAATCCGGAAACCTGTGGTGGCGGGACTCTACGTACAGGTCGGGGAGAGGAGTGGTTAGAAAGGGGGCGAGGGGTTGGTACTGTTCGTGCTAGCAGGCTTCTTGCACGAGGAGTGGGGGAGAGACTAAGGTGAACAGGGCGGCTGTCCTGGTTTGATGTCGGCTCAGGTTCGTCAGAAGCATCTGCTGCAGTGTCTACTGCAGGTGTTGGATTGTTGGCAGATGACGTTGGGGCGGTGGTGGATGCTGGAGTTGAAACAATTGGAGTTAGTGATACTCCAACGTTGAGTGTTACAAACTCTTGGAGTGATTCCAGCTTCCTGGTGAGGGCGTTGATCTTGTTGTGGGCTTCATCCAATTTTGCTGTCAAATCCTCTCGTTGCTGGCAGAGTCGGCAGACTTGTGGATCGACAGGAGCAAACATGGAAGCACCAAACCTACCGGCGCAGTTCGTACAGGCACGAGGCATGGTGACGATCACTTTCTTCAGATCACTTCACTCACTTAAAAACACTTAACTCACTTTAAAAACACTAAACTCACTTTAAAAACACTTCACTCCCTTCAGGTCGCTTCACTTACTTAAATAGGCCTAACCGAAAACAAAAATGTTGAAATACACACAAATAGGTTATCAGCGACGATAGCCTAACCGAAAATTAAAACAAAACTAAATTAAATTTGAATACGCAGTGATAGCTGAACCGAAAACAATTTTATGTTTATTTAAACAGAAATAGGCCACCAGGGGTTATAGCCTATCCTAACCGAAAACAAAAATTATGAAATACCGGTAAGCAGAAATAGGCCACCAGCGGTGATAGCCTAACTGAAAATTTAAAAATTGAAGTACGCAGAAATAGGCCACCAGGGATGATAGCCAACTGAAAACAAAAATAACTGAAAACCAAAATTATGAAATACCGGTACGCAGAAATAGGCCACCAGCGGTGATAGCCTAGACTAACCGAAAACAAAAATAACCGAAAACAAAAATTATGAAATACCGGTACGCAGAAATAGGCCACCAGCGGTGATAGCCTAACTGAAAATTTAAAAATTGAAGTACGCAGAAATAGGCCACCAGGGATGATAGCCTAGACTAACCGAAAACAAAAATAACCGAAAACAAAAATTATGAAATACCGGTACGCAGAAATAGGCCACCAGCGGTGATAGCCTAACTGAAAATTTAAAAATTGAAGTACCGTACGCAGAAATAGGCCACCAGGGATGATAGCCTAGACTAACCGAAAACAAAAATAACCAAAAACAAAAAAGTATGAAATATGCAGAAGTAGGCTACCAGGGGTGATAATCTACCTAAAAAAGCAAAACAAATATAATATATATATAATAGAATATGTGACTAAATATACAATTCACCAAATAGAGATTATATAAAAATAAAGTGTAACTGCACACAAGGGGTTAATATACTGTATCAACAGATGGCGCTGGTGTCACTGTAGGCTAGTCAAGCAGGATTATATTTAGATAAACAAAGTTATCAGTCAAAGGTTACTACAAGATCATGCAAGCAACAACTAAAATTACAGATATATATAGCTACAGTAGGATACTGAATACGATACCTACTAGAGTTAAAAAGAAAATACAAAGCTAGGTCGATTAGAGGTGCGCGTGCGTCGTCTGCTACAAGCTAGGATAACAAATGTAAACAACAATGTTTATCAGTCAGAAAAGCAATAAAATAACATGCACGGCAACTACAGAACTATGTGGAGATTAAACAAGCACTTAACTACTGTTCATGCAATGAATAAAGGGAATTGGGATATGAAATACTCAAATTAGGATCGAGTTTTCTCAGTGGCGATGCGGAGCTGTTGGCGATGCTAAAGCCGGCGGGTGTGTAATGTTAGAGAGAAGAAGGTAAGCAGTGGTAGAGAAAGTTCGCAATAGGGGGGTGAGGTGGGCTGATAGATTGCAAAGGGATGTTAGCGTTACAGCACTAAGAGGAGCTCTGAGGGAGACACAAGGACAGGAGCCCGCACCACCGTCTCAGGACCGCGGCTGCCAATCACAGACGACTACGTCACCAGACAGCAGGGCTGCAGAAGGTGCCAGGAGCCACCAGCCAATCAAGGATGCGGGAAAGCGAGCGAGCGGGAAAACTCCTCGAGTGAGGGAGGCAACACATACCTACGCACGCACACATTACCACCGCGCTCTCGCTATTCTCTCTCTCCCTCCACAATGCATCTTATATTCTACTAATGATATAAAATACTTCCCGTTGTCACAGACGAAAGTAAAGACCACCACCGGACTGTCTGTAACAACACGAACACTATGAAAGAAAGAACAACATTCTCTGATAACTGTAGCCCATTTCACTGCCTGGGGAGAGGGGAGAAGAGGATAGCGAGCCAACCGCTGCCCCCTCGTGGTCGCTGGGGAGCTGACGTGCGTCACAAAACCTACATTCATAAAGAAATTAGTTAAAAAAAAAAAAAAATTACTTATATCACTCAGCATTACTGAATCAAATACCCCGTACGTCAGAAAGTTAACCCCCTGCGTATTAAGGGAGGAGGGTTGCTATGTATGGACCCCTTCTCTCTCGTGTTGAGCCCCATTTGTTTTTGAGATTTTATAACGTTCGGTCCATTAGTTTGGCGATTTAATGACATTTCACCCGATTGATTTGTCAATATTAAGAACTTTCGTGCCATTTAGATGTCGACTATTTCCTGGCGAGCGATAGCGAGCCTGTAATTTAGAGGAACTGGCTTTCGGCAGGGACATTTTTCTACCGAAAAATTTAAAAATTTATCTTCAAGGAAGGTTTATAAGGTATTTTTTAAGCTTGATGGAGATCTAGCGAAAACAAATAAAAAATAAAGGAATAAATGAATGAATAGAAAAAAAAGTCCGTCTCCCGTTAAACAGACTATAGTTACATCACTCTCCGTACGTCAGAAAGACAACCCCTGCTCTCACTCCAGCCCACTTAATTGATAACTGAGCGTATTAAGGGAGGGGAGGGTTGGTATTGCTGGCCCCCTTCTCCCTCGTGTTTAGCACCATTTGTTTTAAAATTATAAGACGTTCGGCCCATTAGTTTGGCGATGTTAACACCTTTCACCCCATTTCGTTTTCAATTTTAAGACTTTTGTGCCATTTAGGTGTCGATTATTTCCTGGCGAGCGAAAGCGAGCGTGAGATTGTAAGAGAAACCGGCCTTCGGCCGGAAAATGTACAAATTTATCTTAAAGGGGGGTCTAGGGGGTGTTTTTCTAAGCTGGAGGTCTAGCGAAAAAACTAAAAAAATAAAGGAATACGTTAATTAAAAAACAAAAAAAAAAAAACCCTCCAGTACGTCAGAAAGTCAACCCCTGCTCTCACTCCCGCCCCCTTATCGTATTAACCCCTTCTGTACCGCAACGTCTTTCCTATATCATTCTAGCTATATTTAGACGATTGTATGCAGCTTAGGAAGGATCTGTGGTAGCTATAAGGGGTAATTTAGATAGTCTGTAGCCTTTTAATCGCTAGAGGTCCTTCGTAAGCTGAACAAAATCGTCAAAAAGTGGCCAGAATTAACTACAAATGACATCACCCGCACTGAAAGGATTAACCCCTTCTGTACCGCGACGTATGTTTTAACTTTATTTTGGCTACTATTCGACGATTGTATTAAGTTTAAGAAGGGTCTCCAGCAATGAACAGGCTTCGAACTATCTCACCTAACCATTATACTACCGGTACCACAGATCCTTCTCAAACTGCAAACAATCGTCTAAATATAGCTAGAATAAAATTTAAAAAAACGTCTCCGGTACAGAAGGGGTTAAGGGGGAAGGGTTGCTATGCATGGACCCCCTTCTCCCTCGTGTTTAGCCCCATATGTTTTTTTTAGATTTTAAGACGTTCACCCCATTAGTTTGGGAATTTAAAGACCTTTCATCTGATTTCCTTGTCCATATTAATACCTTTCGTGTCATTTAGGTGTCGATTATTTCCTGGCGAGAGATAGCGACTCTATAATTTGGGAGGAAACGTACATTGTTCTACCGATAAATGTACAAGTTTATCTTCAACGAGGGTCTATGAGGTATTGTTTAAGCTTGATGGAGGTCTAGCGGGGAAACTAACAAATCAATTAATACATAAATAAATAGACGACAAATGACCACTACCTCCATAACCCCTCAAACGACCCTCTCTCTCTCTCTCTCTCTCTCTCTCAACCAGCCTTTGATATCAAGTCCGCTTAAGGGGAGATGGGTCGTTTTTCTAGATCCCCTTCTCTCTTATGTTTTATCCCATTAGTTTTCAGATTTTAAGATGTTTGCCCCATTAGTTTGTCGATTTTAAGACCTTTCGCCCCATTTCTTTGTCAATATTAATACCTGTCGTGCTATTTAGTTGTAGATTTTTGTTTTCCTGGCGAACGATAGTGAGCCTCTAATTTTGAAGAACCTACCGAAAAATGTACAAATTATATAAAAGGGAAATGTAATGGATGTTTTTTGTTTATAAGTTTGATGGAGGTCTAGGGAGGAAACTACTGTTACGACTGGGGTTCAAATATATCAGGGCTCGTATTCATTGGACTAGTAATGGCATAAATGCTACAACGGAAAGCGCTAGATCCAACCTCTGATGTATATTCCCAGTGAACAAAGAACACAAATACTCTACAGAGTTCTATATGCAATAATAGGCTATCAAACTCTCAATAAATGTGCGTCTACTCTAGGCTTAATGTTATGTGAAAACAGTCTATTACTATCTATAACCGAAGGTGCTTGGTTATGGTATGCAAAGTAAGGTGGTAAGAGAAGTTACAGCTTACGTTCCTTTAATCAATAAATGTCAGGCACTCCTGCATGAAAGAAAGTGCACTAAAGTCCTTCAACACTAACAAGGAATCTTCTTTAAATGTTAGATGCTATAAAGATGCTCGTATCGGAAATGGAACCCAAAAAGGCAGGCAGCGGAACAATGCTCGTGCAGGCTATGCACACAAAAAGGCAGAATATATAGTGCCGTCGGAGCCAAGAATATCCTAAACACTACAACAATAATAATAATCGCCACGACAATACAGTATTCCTATCAACAAAAAGAGCCTAAGTCGTTTGTGTCTCAATACATCAAACTAGGCTGCGAAATGCTTGTGTAATCATAAACGGGTATACATAAAAAAGAGTAATTGGTTTAATATACTTAATGTCTACTGTGACTGATAAAGTCTAGCTAGAGTCAATGATACGAGATACTGGTGCGCATGGCATGCCGCATAGCCTAGTGCAAATCTCAAGTCTGTGCGTCAAATATTACGTTATAATGAAGGGTAGCTCTCTTGAGAAACCTTAATACCGAAGTATTAAGCGTTCTCCTGGCGTACCTCAAAGACAAACAATCGAGACTAGAACAGTGCAGAATGGTATAGGCAAAAAGCCCTCATTCGTGCATGCTCTATTCTCAATGGCACACAGACTAGAATTTACTCAATCAACTCCAGTTCTCAGGTATGTCGTGCAGCGTTTAACTAAAGCCAGCACTCATAGGAAACAATACCTTATAATATCAGACTCCTAGTCTAGCATTATCTAATCCAGCAGAACACTAATAATTAAAGGAAGCAGTACTAAACAATATGAATGCCAACCAATGCTTCGTGATCCACTTATCTTAACAACTAACATACATGGGTTATATCAGACCTTAACGCACAATACAACTGGCCAGCATGAAGCTGATTTTGCAGAGTTAACCAGAGGGGGTATACTATTAATAACAAGGTGGTGAAAGATATGAAAAAAGAGAGAGGTAGGTAGAGGAAAAGATTCTCAGGTACGGAGCAGGGGACAGGTAGCTAGTAAAAAAGATGGATGCGTTCTAGAAACCAGATCTGAGGGAGAGAGTGGCGAGGAACTGTATAATTATATACTCGCACCAGCTCGAGCCGCGTGGGAAAAAAGCGGTTACAAGTCCTCCAGCCACTAACAAGGGAGCTAACAGCATGGGAAGAACCTCTCTCAACCAACCCCCACGAGGCAGCCAGCCGTGACGTAATCGAGCGGGACAAAAACACTGCGCGCTCCCTCTCACTCTGTTCTACTCTCTCTCTCTCTCTCTCTCCCAGATCCCATCATTACTAGTTAATGATAAAACATATACTTTACAATTAAATATATAAAGCCTTGACATGGGTGAAAACAAAGAGCCTTTCTGGACTGCCCATGACACGAGCTTTCATATGAAATAAAGCACACTCTAATACATAAACTGTAGCCCCATCCACTGCCCTGGCGATCCTAGCGAGTCACTGTACGACAAGCCATGCGGTTCTAACGGAGTGGTTAACTTCACACCCCCCCCCAAGATTTTTCTCAGAGGCCCCAAGGCTCACAAAAATCTGATGGTTAGAACCCATGCTATATCTCCACTTCCCATCACCCAGCGGCAGTAAAATATCTGGCACAGTTCTTCAACAAAACATTTTTCAAAATTATAACCCTCCCAACACAATAGGTTAAATTATATGTAGTTATGCTCCTCAAGAGCGAGCTTCTCTAGCCCAGCATTCTGAGAGGAGTGCAACTCAGAATTACTGCTATAACATACTGAAAAAATTCAACTATCAAAGAAAGTTTTTTATTTGATTTTTATGTTTATAATTTGTTTATTTCGGCTGCACTATAGGGGCAAGCCTAGTTTTTTCTTCTATACCAAACGCTCAACTCCTGCTTTACGACCCAATACGCTGGGCTACAACCGCGAGCCAACAAGCACCAAGCGCAAAATACTATTCAAACTAAAGCAGGAGGCTACCCGTGTGTCAATCTACCCAGGATCATATACCCTTGAACGACCATCTGCAACCACGTTGTCACAACCGGCAATATGGCGTATGTCCAGGTTATATACCAATAACCTTAGTGACCACCTGGTCAGCCTCATATTCCGATTGTGAAACTGGTCCAAGAACTTGAGAGGGTGATGATCTGGGTAAACTATGTGACGCATGTCGAGTATGAGCATGCTGTACAGAACGCCCAGTCAGGCCCCACTCTCGCTAGGATCGTCAGGGCAGGAACTTTGGCTGTAGTCTGTGTAGAGTTTCCTAACTTAGTTTATGTGAGCCGTTGTACTATAAGTATTATAAATATGTATTTTGTTTTCATCTGAGTCAACGAGTTCTATTTTATATCATTAGTTATAAGTGTTGTGTGTGGGACTTATTTGTAATGATGAGAGGAGAGAGAGAGTATGTAACGGGGACCAGTGAGTGCGCCACGCGGGCAGGTAGGCCTAATTCCCTCCTCCCTCCTCCCTCCTCCCTCTCAGTGCATGGGAAATCCTTTGTCGATCCCAGATTGAGAGAGAATATTACGTAATGATTGCTAGTGGGCGGTCCTTAGTAGTTGGTGATATGCTCACTAGAGGGCCGAGTATAAAAAGGGAAGTCTAGCCGCATTGTCCCTTAGAACTCATCAGGCAGAGCGACTTCTCATACCCCTTGCAACTATCCATATTCTTCCGACTGATGTGAACTTTCTCTACTCTCTGAACAGCCTATCTTCTTCTCTTCTCGTCCCTTTTTAACCAATGACCCCTTTGGTGCAGATTTAGTCAGCCAAAGTATTATCGCTTGAGTTCTCACGAGATAAGTGCCTGTTAGATAGCCTATTTTTGGAAGGGTTAACTAGAATAGGATTGATTGATGTTTGTTGCACTCGTATATGCATTTCCCTGTGTGCGATTATTCATGTTCCTGTTTTCTGCTGGTTTAGGCAATGCTAGACTGGGATAGGGTTTCTGAGTTGTGATTTCCTATGAGTACTAGGTTGCGGTTGAACCAGTAGAATTGCAACGGAGACGTGGAACGCCTAGGTGGTCTTTCTGACTGTGTACCGTGGGAGTTTAGCACTGTGTTGCGAGTGAGGGCTTTTGCCTCTGCCACCCAACACTGTGCTATCTCATTTGCTTGACTTTGAGAGGATTGCCAGGAGAGAACCAGATACTAGTGATCTGGATCTCTCAAGAGAGCATCCCGTCAATTAACGTAATTTGGCCGCACAGTCTTAAGGACCTCGCTAGGCTACGAGCCGCTTGCTCAGCCATTGTCTCTTAACCTTATGTATCCCAGCTAGACTTTGCTCGACCAGCAGATACAGCATAGTATTGAAGCTTCTCCTTATGTATATTATTGTTTATGCACTATTGATTTCATGTGTGGCACGCTTAGCTGCTTCAGAGATTAGTGGCCCACGAGCACAATCTTAGTAGGCTATTGCCAGTGCATTGTCGGAGTACTTCTTCTTAATGTTTGCCATATCCTATTGCTTATTCTTATAATTCTTCTTATGTCAATTTAAAGCCTTTAATTACCAGTGAGTTATTCATTAAATTGCTGTTCAAAATCCGATACTTACTTCTTATGAGTATTCGAGAAGCATCTAACTTATCAGAAGATTCCTTGCTTGATGCTCGAGGACTATTGTTTAACGTAACGTAATAGTGCCGATCCGAAGTAGAGGGTGGAGGACTTCTTAAGTTCTTAGTTCAAGGGTGGATTACTTCGGCTTCGGCCAACACTATTCTTTAGTGTTGTAGTACTTTCTTCTTTGTTTGATTGTTGACCAGACTAGATAACTCCCGTCTTGTTATTAGTCTGTTGTGTGAAACGCTAGTACCGAGTTCTTGTATACCCCGTTATAGCAGATAGAACTCTGGAGGGTAGTGGCGTTTTTTGTTCGGCTGGCAGTGCTCTGGGGTTGGGATCGTGTGTTTCCGTTGTGGCAGCGAGCCATACTCGAGTCCTGTGTAAGAGCCCTAGTGTACCCGAGTGCCCGGTCGTAACAAATGGCGACCTTGCTTAGGATTTTGTGAACAGTATAATTTTTTGCAGAGTTGTACAACATTTGTTTGTTCGTACTTTAGCGTACATATTGAAGAATATTTTTTTTTGTAAGGCAATTAGGAGAGCATTTAAGAGACTCCAGTTAATTTAGTAATTAGTGCTTACATAAGGGAGTTTAACACTTTTGTCTCGAGAATTTTTTGTGAACTTCAGTATGTCGTGCCCTAGTACTGACGAGGAGCGAGAGATGCCATTTGAGGAGGTGCCGTTAGTAACTAGTGAGGAGGATGCTAGAGTTTTTGTGAGTAAGCGGTACCACGTGACGGAGGAGAGGCTGACTGGGGTGAATGTTTATGGCTTGCACCTGATAGCCAAGGTTTTGGGTCTATCCAATGTAGGAGGGATGTCCAAGGGGGAGCTGATTTCCTGGGTGTTGCGTGGGCGACATGGGGTTTCGGAGGAGAGGGCGTTTGGGGGGGTTCCTCCCCAGATCCCCTCTCACTCGACTCCCACAGTGCCGTCCACTCAGTTGCCGGAGGTTAGCACTCTCCCACAGAGGGATGAGAATTGGAAGATTGGAGTGCCCTCGGGCGGTGCGTATGGTGGTTCCCCAGTTCTTGCCCCCCCTCCTTCAGTAGTGGCAGCTCCCTCTTCCTGCCTGTCTCCAGATATGATATTTAAACTTGAGCTTGCTAAAATTGAGGCTAGGAGGCAGGAGAATGAGACTAGGAGGCATGAGATTGAGGTTGAGGCTAGGAAGCAGGAGAATGAGACTAGGAGGCATGAGATTGAGGCTGAGACTAGGAGGCATGAGGCTGAGCTTAGGTACGACTCAGAGAAATATTGTGCTCAAATAGATTTAGATAAGACTCGTGCAGAATCGACAGGGACTCGGATGGGCCGTGAGGGCCAAGTAAGAGAACAGTCCTTGTACCACTTAGTCAAATTGGTGCCGGCATTTAGTGAAACTGAAGTCACAGAATTTTTTAATCGTTTTGAGAAGAAGTGTAGGGAGCATAATTGGCCTGAAGAGAAGTGGGCAGCTCTAGTCTCCTCAAGACTTACGGGTAAGGGTCTGAAGGCTTATGATGCACTGCCTTTAGAGTCTTGCATTGACTACCCAGTATTGAAGAGAGCTGTCCTACGGGCATACGAGTTGCAACCAGAAACATATCGATTGAAGTTTCGGGGTGTTACAAAGACTAGGGAGGCGACCTTTCTTGAACATGCCCGGGACTTAAAAGATGCACTTACAAACTGGACACGTTCTGAGAAAGCTGAGATGGCCGAACAGTTGACTGAGCTGTTTCTGCTCGAGCAGTTTTATAAGTGTACAGGTGCAGAAATTACTTTAACTATTAAAGAAAAGAATCCAAAAACTCTACAGGAGGCAGCTGAGATGGCTGACCTCCGGCTATCACTAATTCGTGGGTGCGGGTCTGCCCAGCGTAGTGAGGCAGGTAACAAGGGGCGTGATGCCCCACCCCCCCGAGTTAGTGATATACTTTATGCAAACAAGTACAAGAGCTATGATACCAAGACTGACCACAAGACTAGCACCGTCCCATTTAAGAAGGGGCCGGGCCCTTCCCAGTACCAAGGGAAGCCCAGAGGGGAGTTGGAGTGTTATCATTGTCATGAAAAGGGGCACTTTGCAAGAGTCTGTCCTAGCAAACCACCTACAGCAGCTGTGTCTTTGGCCTGCAACATTGGTGTGTCTCCGAAGTTTTCTGAGTTTGCCCGGGGCAGTTCGTCAGAGGCTGAGGCACAGCCAATGCAGAAGCACCTGGGAGGCTCGAACCCTGCTCAGGATGCTTTTTGCGACCATAGAGGGCGGGGTTGCGTGATGTGGGCGGGGCGCAAGCATGGAGTAGAGGTCTTGCGTGATACAGGTGCTTCCCAGACTCTGATGAATAACTTGACTGGCTACCCTATAAATGCGGCTCGGGTGGTAGTGGTGCAGGGTATTAATGCAACTCGGTCATACCCGCTGGTGCGGTTGGAGTTGGAGGTGGATGGTGTGGCACGTGAATTGGATGTCGGGATTGTGGAGAAACTGCCAGTGGAGGGCGTCGACCTTCTTCTCGGCAACGACTTTGCAATGCCCGCTTCTGAGGTTCTACCCTTAGTCGTTGCCGAGAGGCCGGCCGACGTGAGTGGGGAAGAGCAAGAGTGGGTCGAGCGGTGCCAGACACAACCCATGGCGTGTGTTGTCACCCGAGCTCGGGCAGCTAAAGTGTCACAGCCTAGTCCTCCGTCTTCAGACCAGCAGAGGAACGATCAACAGGAGGAGGCTAAAGCTGGAGTTGGTTTTAAGAGTTTTGACTCGGCGGCTCTCCTGGGTGATTCAGTATTGGCACCTATGTTAGAGTCTGGAGAGGCCCCAGGACCTGTCACAGCTAGTGAGGAGGTAGGGCCGGAAGAGACTCCGGGGCAGCAACGTTGCACACGGAGAGAAAAAAGGGTTGCTCAGTTTGATATTGGGAAAGGACTTGGGTTGCTTCGGAAGCATCTAGACAGGTTGGTTCCCTCAGATATTTGTAAACTGCAGTTGGAGGATCCGGAAGTTCAGAAGTGTGGTAATGGTGCTGTCGAGATCAAACACGAGGACGGGGAAGCATGTCATGTGAACCTGTTGGAGGAGTTTGTGAGGCAACCACCTGAGCATCCTGCTGTCCCTGCGTTGGTCTGCCGCGGCCAAGGTGGAGAAGGAGAGGGGGGTAGTAGGGCACAGGTGGAGAAGAGAAGGGATTGTTATGTCTCGGCGGAGCCGTGGGCGGGGGACACGAGTCTGGTGGCTGTGGAAGCGCTAGAGCACCTGCCTGAGCTGCAGTGTGCAGCACTCCAGCACCAGCTCGGTTCATACCCCACTGGTTGTGCCGAGCCCCTGAGTCTCACAACTCGGGCGGTGCAAAATGTTCCACGGGCAGGTCACGTGACTGTTGAAAGACCGTTAGCCTCGTTGTTTCGGTGGTTTAAGGTGGGCGACGAGGCTTTGGCATGGTTGCCAGGTCAGGGTCGACCCATGGCTGCCAAGGGTGGTGGTCAAAAGGAGGACATTGAGCAGATTGGTAAGGTCGGCTGTGGTATCGCAGTGCCCGGTCGTCGCATAGCCTCCCAATGCTGCTCTAGTCTAATGCAACAGCCCTACCATAGACCGACTGTATCTGGCCATGTCGCTGAAAGCGGTGATGCTGCGCAGGCAGATGTCGTCACAAGGAATGCGGGGGTGCGCATGTACGGTATCGGCGGGGAAGCCTTAGCAATAATGAACTATGGGAGTGACTGCACAGGTGGTACTGATTGTCCCTCTCATGACCTGGCTGTTCTAGGGACGAAGGTGGAGAAGGAGGGAGACTACAGGTTAGAAGCTGCGGTCTCGGCTGGGTTGTGGGAGGGCACTAGGCATGTTGTTCGTGGAGACAGTGCAAGGCAGTTATTTACTAGGCTATGGCAGTACTTTCGCATGTTTGTTGCTTCTCCAGGCCTGATGTATGGGGTAGAATCCGACATGCAGGCTGGAGATAGTGCAAGGCTCAGTTTAATTCCCTACCGTATAAATCCTGCTCGACAGCCTATGGTGCAAGCAGAGCTGGATTACGTGTGGACGAAGGGTCTGAGGGATAAGGAATGTCGTGAGTGGTCGTTGCTTGTAACTTTGTCCGAGCGTGCTAAAGAGGTATGTGGTTTTGTTGTGGACGGGAGTACCTACCAGTGCAATGTTATGCCTGACGGACTTAAGAATGCACTAGCAACGTTTCAGAACCTGATGAATGAAAGTGAAAAGGACGATGATGCGCTGGGGCATTTCGAGGTCTATGTTCCAGCCTATGGTCCGGTCGTTGTAGTTTACCCAGATCATCACCCTCTCAAGATCTTGGACCAGTTTCACAATCGGAATATGAGGCTGACCAGGTGGTCACTAAGGTTATTGGTATATAACCTGGACATACGCCATATTGCCGGTTGTGACAACGTGGTTGCAGATGGTCGTTCAAGGGTATATGATCCTGGGTAGATTGACACACGGGTAGCCTCCTGCTTTAGTTTGAATAGTATTTTGCGCTTGGTGCTTGTTGGCTCGCGGTTGTAGCCCAGCGTATTGGGTCGTAAAGCAGGATTGTTGAGCGTTTGGTATAGAAGAAAATAGGCTGCCCTTATAGTGCAGCCGGAAAAAACATATTAAAATATAAAAATCATATAAAAACTCTTTCTTTTTTTTATATAGATAATTGTATAAGTTTGTCATAGCCTATAGAGTTTGAGTAGTCCACGAACTATCAAACGGCTGAGCTGCTGTAAGCTCGCTCTGGGAGCATGATATTATGTCTTTTACTATTGTTGGGAGGAGTTATGAAATGTGAATTTTTTTTATAAGATGTGTTTTAGTGATAAACTCAGCGTTGTTTTAGTGCCATGCGGTCGCTGGGTGTGAGGGGTTTGATGGGGTTCTGTATATCAGATTTTAGCTCAGGGTTGAGCAAGTAAAATCTTGGGGGAGGTGTGACGCATGTCGAGTATGAGCATGCTGTACAGAACGCCCAGTCAGGCCCCACTCTCGCTAGGATCGTCAGGGCAGGAACTTTGGCTGTAGTCTGTGTAGAGTTTCCTAACTTAGTTTATGTGAGCCGTTGTACTATAAGTATTATAAATATGTATTTTGTTTTCATCTGAGTCAACGAGTTCTATTTTATATCATTAGTTATAAGTGTTGTGTGTGGGACTTATTTGTAATGATGAGAGGAGAGAGAGAGTATGTAACGGGGACCAGTGAGTGCGCCACGCGGGCAGGTAGGCCTAATTCCCTCCTCCCTCCTCCCTCCTCCCTCTCAGTGCGTGGGAAATCCTTTGTCGATCCCAGATTGAGAGAGAATATTACGTAATGATTGCTAGTGGGCGGTCCTTAGTAGTTGGTGATATGCTCACTAGAGGGCCGAGTATAAAAAGGGAAGTCTAGCCGCATTGTCCCTTAGAACTCATCAGGCAGAGCGACTTCTCATACCCCTTGCAACTATCCATATTCTTCCGACTGATGTGAACTTTCTCTACTCTCTGAACAGCCTATCTTCTTCTCTTCTCGTCCCTTTTTAACCAATGACCCCTTTGGTGCAGATTTAGTCAGCCAAAGTATTATCGCTTGAGTTCTCACGAGATAAGTGCCTGTTAGATAGCCTATTTTTGGAAGGGTTAACTAGAATAGGATTGATTGATGTTTGTTGCACTCGTATATGCATTTCCCTGTGTGCGATTATTCGTGTTCCTGTTTTCTGCTGGTTTAGGCAATGCTAGACTGGGATAGGGTTTCTGAGTTGTGATTTCCTATGAGTACTAGGTTGCGGTTGAACCAGTACAATTGCAACGGAGACGTGGAACGCCTAGGTGGTCTTTCTGACTGTGTACCGTGGGAGTTTAGCACTGTGTTGCGAGTGAGGGCTTTTGCCTCTGCCACCCAACACTGTGCTATCTCATTTGCTTGACTTTGAGAGGATCGCCAGGAGAGAACCAGATACTAGTGATCTGGATCTCTCAAGAGAGCATCCCGTCAATTAACGTAATTTGGCCGCACAGTCTTAAGGACCTCGCTAGGCTACGAGCCGCTTGCTCAGCCATTGTCTCTTAACCTTATGTATCCCAGCTAGACTTTGCTCGACCAGCAGATACAGCATAGTATTGAAGCTTCTCCTTATGTATATTATTGTTTATGCACTATTGATTTCATGTGTGGCACGCTTAGCTGCTTCAGAGATTAGTGGCCCACGAGCACAATCTTAGTAGGCTATTGCCAGTGCATTGTCGGAGTACTTCTTCTTAATGTTTGCCATATCCTATTGCTTATTCTTATAATTCTTCTTATGTCAATTTAAAGCCTTTAATTACCAGTGAGTTATTCATTAAATTGCTGTTCAAAATCCGATACTTACTTCTTATGAGTATTCGAGAAGCATCTAACTTATCAGAAGATTCCTTGCTTGATGCTCGAGGACTATTGTTTAACGTAACGTAATAGTGCCGATCCGAAGTAGAGGGTGGAGGACTTCTTAAGTTCTTAGTTCAAGGGTGGATTACTTCGGCTTCGGCCAACACTATTCTTTAGTGTTGTAGTACTTTCTTCTTTGTTTGATTGTTGACCAGACTAGATAACTCCCGTCTTGTTATTAGTCTGTTGTGTGAAACGCTAGTACCGAGTTCTTGTATACCCCGTTATAGCAGATAGAACTCTGGAGGGTAGTGGCGTTTTTTGTTCGGCTGGCAGTGCTCTGGGGTTGGGATCGTGTGTTTCCGTTGTGGCAGCGAGCCATACTGGTCCTGTGTAAGAGCCCTAGTGTACCCGAGTGCCCGGTCGTAACAACTACAACGACCGGACCATAGGCTGGAACACAGACCTCGAAATGCCTCAGAGCAAGTACAACCGCCAGCAGCTCCTCCTCGACAACAGAGCAGCTCCCCTGGGCCGAATTGTACTTCTCCAAGCAGAAACTAACAGGATGCTCCAGCCCATCATTGTCCTTTTCCACAAGGACGGCACCAGCCCCCACACCACTAGCCTCCGTTGCTAGTTGGGAAGGTAGGCTAAAGTCAGGGGCCCTGAGGATCGGGTGAGTGCACAACAGGTGTTTTACTTCCCTAAACACCTTCTCACACTCAGGCGCCCATTTGAACTTCTTATCCTTCCAGTTATCCTCCACCTGAGCATGACTGTCCCGTTCTCCTTCTCCACCTTGACTGCTAAACGTCATCACAGGCACAGTGAGAGGCTCAGGGGGGTGCCTCCCATACTCCTTCATGGGAATAACATGACATAACTGATTGCGCTTCCGTCTGTCTGGAGTGGCTACCAAGTAATCCAGGTCTGATAGCTCCTCCACCACCCTATAAGACCAGCGTACTTCGCGGATAAGGGGTGACCTACAAGGGGCAGTAGAATCAACACCTCCTGACCCACGTGAAACTCCCTGAGTTCAACCTTGAGGTCGTACCTGTCCTTCCTGAGGGCCTGAGAGCTAGTCAAATTACGGCCAGCCAACTCCAGACTGCGCAACATCCGTTCTCGACTGTTGAGGACACACTTGAGCATAGAACAAGGTTTTTCTGCGCCCTCCCATACTTCTTCAACCATATGGAGAGGCCTCTGACACGGTATCCAAAGACGAGCTCATTAGGGCTGAATCCCAAACTCTCCCCAGGTACCTCCCGTACAGCAAACAAAACACATGGCAGGCCAAGATCCCAATCCTTCCCACTCTCAAAGCAAACAACAACGAAGCACAGATTTCAAGGCTGAGTGCCATCGCTCTAACACACCCTGGCTCTCCGGACGATACGCAGATGACACAACCCCAACAATCTCATGCTGCGGCATTGCTTGAACAAAGAGGCTAGAAGTGAAGTTGGGTCCCTGGACTGACTGAATCCCCTGCGGGTAACCATACCGGGAAAAATACACTAGCAAGCTTCAGACCCCGTCTTCGCCGACCCATTTCTCATAGGGTACGCGTCAGCGTACCTTGTTGCCACACCTCCCGACTGTGCATCACTGTCCTCCTTCAACTCTTTCGTCTTTTTAAGCCCATCCTCTGCCCCTTCAGGAACAGTTACTGGGTCTTCTCCAGACTCGAAATGTGGTCCTAATAATGAGTCCCCGAGAAGGTCCGTTAACACTAAACTCTCAACCGCATCAACTTTCAACCCCTTCTCGGTACCCTTCCTCCGCTGATCTAAAGATTGTTGACCAGAATGTGACTCCCTGGATGCAGGATCTCCGGTGACAACACACACCATAGGCTGCACCGGACACTTCTCAACCCACTCCTGCTCCTCCCTACCCACGTCGGCCGGCTTCTCGGCAACGACCAAGGGTGGAGCCTCAGAAGTAGGTCCCGCAAAGTCGTTGCCGAGAAGGAGGTCGACGCCCCCAACAGGTAACTTCTCCACAATTCCTACATCCAGGTCCCGAGTCACACCATCAACTTCCACCTTCATTCTTACAAGCGGGTATGACCTTGTTGCATTAACTCCCTGAACCACAACCACCCGCGCCGTATTGACAGGTTTACCAGTGAAATTTCTCAACAGTGTTTGCGATGCCCCAGCGTCACGCAAAATTCTCACCTCATGTCTTCTACCCCACCACTCCACACAACCGAGTCCCCTGTGGTCACTAAAGGCATCACGGACAGGGAATAAGCCTTCCGGATCCTTCTGCACTGGCAGTGTATTTACCTCGGAAGAAATGCCTCTAACAAACTCCGATGTCCTCTTGAACACTCCAATGCCGTGAGCAAAAGACACGGCTGCCGGAGGAGGTCGACTAGGGCACTCATTTGCCTTATGACCCTCCTGGTGGCAACTAAAACACATAAATTTCGGTTTCGGCTTATACTGTGATGTAAAAGGCCCCTGACTTTTCACATACGGTGTGGTGTAAGGTTTGGATTCAGTTTTAGTTTCATGGCTCTTCTGTTTAAATGTGTCATTGTTCCGGGGAGGGGGAGAATAACGGTCCTTAGCACCTACATCGTACTTCTGTGAGGACCCGCAACCCCGAATCAACGACAGCCGTCGATCAGCCATTTCTGCTGCTTCGACTAGAGTTCTTGGGTTTTTCTCCTTCAAGTTCAAAGTTAGATCACCGCCCGTGCTCTTAAAGAACTGCTCCAACATCATTAACTGCCTAATTTCATCAAATGTTGTGACCTTCTCAGATCGGAGCCAGTTTCCCATAGCATCGGACATGTCCCGGGCGTGTTCCAAAAAGGTGCTATCTCTTCCCTTAGTTACACCCCGGAACTTCAAACGGTACGTTTCTGGTTGCAGTTCGTAAGCCCTCAGGACAGCCTCCTTGAGATCCTCATACACAATACATGACTCCAAAGGTAACGCATCGTAGGCTTTAAGACCCTTGCCTATTAATCTAGAGGATACAAGTGCTGCCCATTTATTCTCTGGCCACTGGTGTTCCTGGCACTTCTTCTCAAAGCGTGTGAAAAATTCTGTTACACCACTCTCATTAAACACCGGAACCAGTTTCAATAAGTGCGAGAGAGACTGCTCATGAACACGGTTACCAGCCCTAAGTCGCTGTCCCGTTGCCTCTACTCGCGACTTCTCTACGTCCATGTCGGCACAGTACCTAGTCGACTCTAAATCCGCTTGGATTTTTGCTAGCTCTATGTGCTGAGACTGCTGACTGATAGTTTTCTCTCTTCTATCTTGGCTAATTCTATTTGCTGCTGGAGCTCACCTGCCCTGATAGCCTTTCTCTCTTCGATCTTAGCTAATTCGAGCTGAAGCAATAATTCTGGAGATAACCCTTGAGGAGGTGAAGGTGCTACAATGTTTGAAATTACCGGTGGTCCCCCAACCCACCCTGCCAGTCACCACCCAACTGCGGAAGCGTACCCGGGGTCGGCAAACTACTGGGATGGCTGGGAGTCGAGTGTAGGGGAAGCATGGCCGAAGGGCTCTGAGCACTCAACCCATCTCGCTCACCAGTCACCCTGCCCAGTACACACGTTATCAAGTTATCCTTGGTCATGCTGCTAGTAACCGCATGACCGATAGCTGTGGCCAGGCATTGAAGACCGTACCGATCCATACCCTCCAACCGCTCGGCAGTAACAGGCCATTGCAAAAATATCCTAGCATCCTCCTCACAGTTCACCCGATTAACCCTTTCATCATGCTGCTGTTCCTCAGTTTCGACATTACGTACTGTGTCTCCATTCTCCTCTGATCCGGTATAAGATATGATGCTCACAAAACTTTCCCACCTCAATATTCAGAAAAGAAGTACCCCAAACTCTTATACCTCAATATACACACAAAAATTCTCGGAAATACTCAAGGGCTATTTTGCGAAAACAATTTATTCTTGCTGATCCCCGCAAAATATTCTCTAAAACAACAAATGTTCCCTGCTAATAAACGTAGGTTCACCAAATCCTAGGTAAGGTCGCCATTTGTTACGACTGGGGTTCAAATATATCAGGGCTCTTATTCATTGGACTAGTAATGGCATAAATGCTACAACGGAAAGCGCTAGATCCAACCTCTGATGTATATTCCCAGTGAACAAAGAACACAAATACTCTACAGAGTTCTATATGCAATAATATACTCTACAGAGTTCTATATGCAATAATAGGCTATCAAACTCTCAATAAATGTGCGTCTACTCTAGGCTTAATGTTATGTGAAAACAGCCTATTACTACCTATAACCGAAGGTGCTTGGTTATGGTATGCAAAGTAAGGTGGTAAGAGAAGTTACAGCTTACGTTACTTTAATCAATAAATGTCAGGCACTCCTGCATGAAAGAAAGTGCACTAAAGTCCTTCAACACTAACAAGGAATCTTCTTTAAATGTTAGATGCTATAAAGATGCTCGTATCGGAAATGGAACCCAAAAAGGCAGGCAGCGGAACAATGCTCGTGCAGGCTATGCACACAAAAAGGCATAATATATAATGCCGTCGGAGCCAAGAATATCCTAAACACTACAACAATTATAATAATCGCCACGACAATGCAGTATTCCTATCAACAAAAAGAGCCTAAGTCGTTTGTGTCTCAATACATCAAACTAGGCTGCGAAATGCTTGTGTAATCATAAACGGGTATACATAAAAAAGAGTAATTGGTTTAATATACTTAATGTCTACTGTGACTGATAAAGTCTAGCTAGAGTCAATGATACGAGATACTGGTGCGCATGGCATGCCGCATAGCCTAGTGCAAATCTCAAGTCTGTGCGTCAAATATTACGTTATAATGAAGGGTAGCTTTCTTGAGAAACCTTAATACCGAAGTATTAAGCGTTCTCCTGGCGTACCTCAAAGACAAACAATCAAGACTAGAACAGTGCAGAATGGTATAGGCAAAAAGCCCTCATTCGTGCATGCTCTATTCTCAATGGCACACAGACTAGAATTTACTCAATCAACTCCAGTTCTCAGGTATGTCGTGCTGCGTTTAACTAAAGCCAGCACTCATAGGAAACAATACCTTATAATATCAGACTCCTAGTCTAGCATTATCTAATCCAGCAGAACACTAATAATTAAAGGAAGCAGTACTAAACAATATGAATGCCAACCAATGCTTCGTGATCCACTTATCTTAACAACTAACATACATGGGTTATATCAGACCTAACGCACAATACAACTGGCCAGCATGAAGCTGATTTTGCAGAGTTAACCAGAGGGGGTATACTATTAATAACAAGGTGGTGAAAGATATGAAAAAAGAGAGAGGTAGGCAGAGGAAAAGATTCTCAGGTACGGAGCAGGGGACAGGTAGCTAGTGAAAAAGATGGATGCGTTCTAGAAACCAGATCTGAGGGAGAGAGTGGCGAGGAACTGTATATATACTTGCACCAGCTCGAGCCGCGTGGGAAAAAAGCGGTTATAAGTCCTCCAGCCACTAACAAGAGAGCTAACAGCATGGGAAGAACCTCTCTCAACCAACCCCTACGAGGCAGCCAGCCGTGACGTCATCGAGCGGGACAAAAACACTGCGCGCTCCCTCTCACTCTGTTCTACTCTCTCTCTCTCTCCCAGATCCCATCATTACTAGTTAATGATAAAACATATACTTTACAATTAAATATATAAAGCCTTGACATAGGTGAAAACAAAGAGCCTTTCTGGACTGCCCATGACACGAGCTTTCATATGAAATAAAGCACACTCTAATACATAAACTGTAGCCCCATCCACTGCCCTGGCGATCCTAGCGAGTCACTGTAGGACAAGCCATGCGGTTCTAACGGAGTGGTTAACGTCACACTACCACCTTCTCTTTCTCCTCCTCCACCACCTTCTCCTTCTCCTCCACCACCTTCTCCTTCTCCTTCTCCTCCACCACCTTCTCCTTCTCCTGCTATTGTTCGTCCTCCCCCTCTCTCTCTCTCTCTCTCTCTCTCTCTCACTATCACTATCTCTCTCTCTCTCTCTCCTTTGAACTAAGCAAGCACAGGGTGTGTATTTACCTTCCTGCCTGTCTCTTAGTCTCTCACAAAACACTCTTCTCTCTCTCACTATCACTATCTCTCTCTCTCTCTCTCCTTTGAACTAAGCAAGCACAGGATGTTTATTTACCTTCCTGCCTGTCTCTTAGTCTCTCACAAAACACTCTTCTCTCTCTCACTATCTCTCTCTCTCTCGTTCCCCACGTTGCCTAGCTCCTGTAACGAGTGTCTTCCCAAAATCGAAAAGAGTGACAGAGAATCACTATTGACAAAGAAATGGGGCGAAAGGTCTCAAAATCGCCAAACTAATGGAACAAACGTCTTAACATCTCAAAACTAATATGCGAAACATGGGGAAGGGGGCCCAGAAAAAGCGACTCCCTTAGCCGGAAAATGATTGCTTGTTTTGAGATAATATCTTTTGTAAACCCCGACTATGGATATTTAATTTACCAGGGACGTCTTTTGTAAACCCCGACTACGGATATTTAATTTACCAGGGACGTCTTTTGTAAACCCCGACTATGGATATTTAATTTACCAGGGACGTCTTTTGTAAACCCCGACTACGGATATTTAATTTACCAGGGACGTCTTTTGTAAACCCCGACTATGGATATTTAATTTACCAGGGACGTCTTTTGTAAACCCCGACTATGGATATTTAATTTACCAGGGACGTCTGTTGTAAACCCCGACTACGGATATTTAATTTACCATGGACGTCTTTTGTAAACCCCGACTACGGATATTTAATTTACCAGGGACGTCTTTTGTAAACCCCGACTACGGATATTTAATTTACCAGGGACGTCTTTTGTAAACCCCGACTACGGATATTTAATTTACCAGGGACGTCTTTTGGAAACCCCGACTATGGATATTTAATTTACCAGGGACGTCTTTTTCATCATATTCTATAATAAGTATTATTATTTTTAAAGCTTGATGGAGGTCTAGGGAGGAAAACAAAAATATAATCAAAACCTGCATACAGTATAATGAGCAAATAAATACGCCCATCAGCCCTTAATATAAACCTGCATACAGTATAATGAGCAAATAAATACGCCCATCACCCCTTAATATAAACCTGCATACAGTATAATGAGCAAATAAATACGCCCATCAGCCCTTAATATAAACCTGCATACAGTATAATGAACAAATAAATACGCCCATCAGCCCTTAATATAAACCTGCATACAGTATAATGAACAAATAAATACGCCCATCAGCCCTTAATATAAACCTGCATACAGTATAATGAACAAATAAATACGCCCATCACCCCTTAAGGGGATGTATTTAGTTTCTTCCCTAGAACTCCGTCAAGCTTAAAATTACACCCCCTAGACCCCCTTTCAAGATATATTTGTACATTTTTAGGTAGAAAAATTTCCCGGCCGAAGGCCGGTTCCTCTCAAATTACAGGCTCGCTATCGCTCGCCAGGAAAAAATCGACACCTAAATGGCACGAAAGTTCTTAAAATTGACAGAAATGGGGCGAAAGTTCTTAAAATCGCCAAACTAAAGGGGGCGAGCATCTTAAAATCTCAAAAGCAATGGGGCTAGACATGAGGGAGAAAGAGGTCAAGAAAAAAGTTCCTCAAATGGATATCTCCCCAAATGTGACAGGAGTAATTTAACGGCCCAATGGAGGGGTGGGTGACTGGAAGAGTTGGGTCCAAGACGACACTCACACACACCTTTATAATTATAGTCATTATCTTCTGGCTACAAATTTGACGATAATAATAATAATAATAATAGTAATAAAAATAATAATAATTATAATGGGTGTACAAACTGTATCGAACTTGTGCTTATCATGTTCTTATTGGTGCAGAAACAGTTCTAAGATCGTAACTTGTGTATAAATGTCCATGATGTGTTAAAAGTGTTGTGTCTAAACTGTAAATGTGTGTCAGAGTTGCTACTGATGTGAAAAACCAGCATGCATCACTATAAGCCCCTCCCACTACAGCCATCGCTCACTCTCCCACCACTTCCCTCCCTCCCTCCTTCCCTCTCACTACATCCATCCCTCCCTCCCTCAAACTACATCCATCCCTCCCTCCCACTACATACCTCCCTCCCACTACATACATACCTCCCTCCCACTACATACATACCTCCCTCCCACTACATACAAACCTCCCTCCCACTACATACATCCCTCCCACTACATACATCCATCCCTCCCACTACATACATCCCTCCCTCCCACTACATACCTCCCTCCCACTACATACAAACCTCCCTCCCACTACATACATCCTTCCCTCCCACTACATACATCCATCCCTCCTACTACATACCTCCCTCCCACTACATACATACCTCCCTCCCACTACATACATCCCTCCCACTACATCCATCCATCCCTCCCACTACATACATCCCTCCCTCCCACTACATACATCCCTCCGTCCCACTACATACATCCCTCCCACTACATACCTCCCTCCCACTACATACATCCCTCCCACTACATACATCCATCCCACTACATACATTCCTCCCACTACATACCTCCCTCCCACTGTATACATCCCTCCCACTACATACCTCCCTCCCACTACATACCTCCCTCCCACTACAACCATCCCTCCCACAACATACATCCCTCCCACTACATACCTCCCTCCCACAACATACCTCCCTCCCACAACATACCTTCCTCCCACTACATACCTCCCTCCCACTACATACCTCCCTCCCACTACATGCATCCCTCCCACTACATACCTCCCTCCCACTACATACCTCCCTCCCACTACATACCTCCCTTCCACTACATAGATCCCTCCCACTACATATACCTCCCTCCCACTACATATACCTCCCTCCCACTACATAGATCCCTCCCACTACGTACCTCCCTCCCACTACATACATCCCCCCCACTACATACATTCCTCCCTCCCACTACATCCCTCCCTCCCACTACATAAATCCCTCCCACTATATACCTCCCTCCCACTACATACCACCACTACATAGATCCTTTCCACTACATAGATCCCTCCCACTACATACCTCCCTCCCACTGCATACCTCCCTCCCACTACGTACATCCCTCCCACTACATACCTCCCTCCCACTACATACCTCCCTCCCACTACATAGATCCCTCCCACTACATACCTCCCTCCCACTACATAGATCCCTCCTACTACAAACCTCCCTCCCACTACATATATCCCTCCCACTACATACCTCCCTCCCACTACATACATCCCTCCCACTACATACCTCCCTCCCACTACACAGATCCTTCCCACTACATACATCCCTCCCACTACATACCTCCCTCCCACTACATACATCCCTACCACTACATACATCCCTCCAACTACATACATCCCTCCCACTACATACCTCCCTCCCACTACATAGATCCCTCCCACTACATAGATCCCTTCCACTACATAGATCCCTCCCACTACATACCTCCCTCCCAATACTTACATCCCTCCCACTACATACCTCCCTCCCACTACATACATCCTCCCACTACATACCTCCCTCCCACTACATACATCCCTCCAACTACATACATCCCTCCCACTACGTACCTCCCTCCCACTACATACATCCCTCCCACTACATACACTCCTCCCTCCCACTACATACCTCCCTCCCACTACATACCTCCCTCCCACTACAATTATATCCCTCCTACTACATAGATACATCCCACTACATACCTCCCTCCCACTACATATACATCCCACTACATACCTCCCTCCCACTACATACATCCCTCCCTCTACATAGATCCCTCCCACCACATACCTCCCTCCCAATACATAGATCCTACCCACTACATACAGCCCTCCCACTACATACCTCCCTCCCACTATATACATCCCTCCCACTACATACCTTCCTCCCACTCCATACATCCCTCCCACTACATACCTCCCTCCCACTACATACATCCCTCCCACTACATACATCCCTCCCACTACATACATCCCTCCCACTACTTACCGCCCTCCCACTACTTACCGCCCTCCCACTACATACATCCCTCCCACTACATACATCCCTCCCACTACATACATCCCTCCCACTACATAGAACCCTCCCACTACATACCTCCCTCCCTCTACATACATCCCTCCCACTACATACCTCCCTCCCAATACATAGATCCATCCCACTACATTCATCCCTCCCACTACATTCATCCCTCCCACTACATACCTCCCTCCCACTACACACCTCCCTCCCACTACATACAACCCTCCCACTACGTACTTCCCTCCCACTACATACATTCCTCTCTCCCACTACATACCTCCCTCCCACTACATACATCCCTCCCACTACATACATCCCTCCCACTACATAGAATCGTCCCACTACATACATCCCTCCCACTACATACCTCCCTCCCACTACATACTTCCCTCCCACTACATTCTTCCCTCCCACTACATACCTCCCTCCCATTACATACCTCCCTCCCACTACATACCTCCCTCCCACTACATGCATCCCTCCCACTACATACATCCCTCCCACAACATACCTCCCTCCCACTACATACATCCCTCCCACTACATACCTCCCTCCCAC
>JBAKBP010016597.1:0-51251 GCA_037953745.1 Lithodes maja | reverse complement strand
CAACTAGATATAATAATAATAATAATAATAATAATAATAATAATAATAATTAATAATAAATATAAATAACAATAATAATAATAAAATAACAATAATAATAATAATAATAAACAGATAAATTTTTGTAGGTAGTGTAGGTTCCTCTGTGTGAGCCTCCAAAACTCTCACCCCTCCCATCCCCGTGTTTTTTCTGACCCATGCAGCAGATCCCTTCTCAAGCCTTGTGTTCCATTAAGGGGGGAGGGGGGGGGGGGGGGGGGGGAAGGGAGGTTGTTTGTTGTTTTGGACCCCCCTTCTACCTCATGAATAGCCCCCATTTGCTTTTTAGATCTTAAGACGTTCCGCCCATTAATTTGGCGATTTTAATAAGTTTTCGCCTCATTTCCTTGTCAATATTAAGACCTTTCCTGCAATTTAGGTGTCGATTTCATTCCAGAGGAGCGATAGCGAGCCTGTATTACAGTATTAAACCGACAATTTTTTCTTTCGAAAAAATGTACACATTCATCTTGAAGGGGGGTCCTTGGGGGTATTTTTTATTTTAAAATTTTTGTTTGGAGGTCTAGGTAGAAAAACTAAAAAAATAATAATACAAAATATATATAAATAAGTAAATAAATAAATAAATACGCCCCATCCCCCCATTAAATAAGTAAATAAGTAAATAAATACGCCCCATCCCCCATTAAATAAGTAAAATAAGTAAAATAAATACGCCCATCCCCCATTAAATAAGTAAATAAGTAAATAAATACGCCCATCCCCCATTAAAATAAGTAAATAAATACGCCCCATCCCCCCATTAAATAAGTAAATAAGTAAATAAATACGCCCCATCCCCCATTAAATAAGTAAATAAAATACGCCCATCCCCCATTAAATAAGTAAATAAATACGCCCATCCCCCATTAAATAAGTAAATAAATACGCCCATCCCCCCATTAAATAAGTAAATAAATACGCCCCATCCCCCCATTAAATAAGTAAATAAATACGACCATCCCCCCATTAAATAAGTAAAATAAGTAAAATAAATACGCCCATCCCCCCATTAAATATTCCCTACCATCATAAATTATAAAGCTGCGTTATTTTAGCTTCTATTGGTCGTTAGTCCTTTTGCTTCCTCGACTGATTTTAGCCATTCTCACCTCTTTTTCAAATTTCATAATTAGAATAAATGCATGATCATAACATAGGATGTTAAATATGAAAAAGCAAACCAATGACATGTATAAACCACTAGGTATATGGATTGCGTCCTCCAGCTTTTTTTCAAATACCTTCATTCGGGGTTTTCATATCGTTACAACCTAGGTGTGAAGGAAGTGTGTGTGTGTGTGTGTTTTTTTTTTTTTTTTTACATTTCTCTGTGCGAGCCCCCCTTACTTACATCCCCTGCTAATGTTTCTATAATACTGCACAGGATTGCTTATCAAAACTCCGTGTTCCGATACATAGTTACTTCCTCTTCATCATACTTAAATATTTGATCACCTCTGCTCTATACTAGTTATAATGTTCTTATTATTTTATTATGTCCATTCGTATAAATTAATTATATTTCTTTCATATTTGTTTTCATCTAGCTTTATTCATTTTTTCTTGTTTCCCTTTTCGTGTTTTTCTCCAGTTTCCGTCCCGTCCGTCGGTGCGCTTCTCAGCATTCGTCCTCTCTGCACCCAAGATCTATATACCAGACCCTCCTTAACCTCCGTGTTTCTAATAAATAATCCCTCTCTGTATACTCCCACTACCTCCTCTCATCTTCGGTTGCGTTATTGTTCTTCCATTTTTGCCCCATTCCTCTTCTGTTTTTTCCATTTTTTGTTTTTGCTCTTATACAGTATATTTCTTCTCCTGTTTTCCCTTCATCATCTCCGTATTGCCACAGTTTTCCCCTCATCTTCAGTTTGCGTCGTATATTTTTGCGTTTCATATATTTTTATTCATTCCTCTTCTTCTACTCTGCTCTTTCAAATTCATATTATATATTATTCTCTTCCTCTTTATTTTTCATAATTGTATTGACCACCTCCCGTCCACATCCAGTTGCGTTTACACGATCCAAAATCTTTACGTCTAAGTATTGATTTTTCAATGTATACTTAGGAAATAATAGACAAATCTGTCCCGTAACGAGTGTCCTCTTGAAATTGAGCGAGTTACCAAAAAAACCAAATTTAAAGTAGGTTCGAGTCAAAAATATCTGGACACACGGAGCTTGAAGGAGTTTTAATTACGTCGTATAATGAAGGGACAATTTTGTTTTTGCAGCAAGGGGACAGTGAGCGATGGCATTTGCAAAAACCCTTGGTGTGCAGATTGCTTCTCCAGTGTTGTTGTTTTTTTTTCCAATGCTGCCAACCGTTATGTAGATCACAATATGTTATAATTATATTTTTTCAAACCATGGTTTATCACACTAGATATAAGTGAATACAATATCATTTATAATTATTTACATTTACTTCAAGGTTTGATTAGTGTGGCTCTGGAGTATATTTTGTATTGAAACTATTATACCAATAGAGGAAAATAATTTGTTATTACACAAATGGATGTCTATTTAATCCGTGGTTGTACGATCCTCTGTGCTCAAGATCCTGTAGTAAGAGTAAAAGGCCATAGTTTTCTTTGAACGACATTTTGGTGCCATAATTATCAGACGCCGGAGTGATATTTAATTTTTAATGCAATATAATATAGATCCTGAAGACCAAACGCTACATCCTGAACACTACTGCCGAATGATTATTATAGGCATGACAATACATCACTTGAGTGCAAAGAGGGGCTAAATCCAGCAGTGGTACCAACATGGCGGAGGTTGACCCATCTCTGTTACTATAGGGTCTCTACTCCGGGCGCCCTCCAAACACGTCCCCCTGGTGGTGTTTCCTGAACTAGGCACTGGAGACCTGCCCAAGCCCTGTGTTCCATTATTTATTCCCTTCCTGTATATGTGGCCAGCTTCGTCATCTCCAGTTACCCAATTACTGTTTTTTTATATTATCCCTTCTCCCTCAGTTCTTTGGATTTTGTTTTCTCCATAATCCCTTCTTTCTGTATATGTGGACATTTTCGTTATCTCCAATTGCCTTATTACTGTTTCTATGTTATCCGTTCCCCTTCTATTCTTCGGTTTCTTTTCCATAATTCTTTTCTGTATTTGTGGCCAGCTTCCTCATCTCCAATTGCCTTATTTCTGTTTCTATATTATCAATTCCCTTCAATTTTTCGGTTGTTTTCCCTTTATTCTCAATCTTTTCGTGATCCTGTATATCCTCTTGTAAAGTTAGTTGTTAAAAGTAGTGTTCCTTCCTCTGTGCGACCCTCAAACGCATTCCCTTGCGAGTGTTTCTTTAACACTGCACCACACCCCTACTCAAGCCCCGTGTTCCAATTAATAAGCCCTTCCTGGATGTAATTAATAAGCCCTTCCTGGATGTAATTATTAAGCCCTTCCTGGATGTGATATATGTATGTATGTATAATTATGATGTACAGTCGGCCTAGTAAGTGGTGTCTCGGCACCAAGTATATTTCGATAAATAATTGGGATCAGCCATATCTGAAACTTGATTTATTCGTTTCGAGTGAGATATACAAGCACGTTCCTACACTTACCCCCCCTATTCAACATTTGACAGACATTAATACAGCACATAGCGAGCCAAACGTAATGACAGCTGAAACATGACTTATTAGCGCCACTGTATGTATGATGGTCTTGCAATGTGATCATCTTACTTATCTCCAGTTGCCTTGTCGCTGTTTTTTCTATTTTATCCATTCTCCTTCAATTCTTTGGTTTCTTGCCTTTTATTCATCTTCATTTCTTTTGTTCTATCCATTGTCCTTTATTTCTACAGTATATTTGTAATCTTCTCATCATCCTTTTCCTCGTGTAAAGATGGTTTCAGAGGTGGTCTACGTTCCCCTAGGCGACCGTCCAGCTCATCTTCAAGCTGGTGTATCTTTATTCCTGCACCCGACCCCTTCTCACGCCCCGCTTTTTTTTTTATCTTTCTCTCCCTCTCTCTTTGGCTTGTATCCATTCGACCCCATTCAGCCTACTGTTTTAAGAAGTTTACCCCCATCCAGGTGTCAATATTTCCTGGCGAGCGGTAGCGAGCCAGCATATATATATTTTGTTTTGACAGCTAGCTAAATTTGTAAATTTTTCGATAGAAAAATTTTTCCGGCGAAGCCGGATTTCTCCATACCAAAGCTGGCTCGCCTCGCCAGGAAGAAATCGACACCTGGATGGGGATAAACGTCTTAAAACAGTTGGCTGAATGGGGCCGAATGGATACAAACCAGAGAAAGAGAGAAAAGGAGAGAAAGATAAAAAAAAGCCGGTGACCCCCCCCTTAAATTATCCCTTCCTGTATATTATGTGGCCAGCTTCACCTTCTCCAGTGGCCTATTATTGTTTTCTAGTTTCTTCATTCTCTTTCAGTTCTTCGGTTTCCTTTCCTTTTATCAACCATCTTTCTTGCTTCTATTGTTTTCCATTCTCCTTCAGTTCTTCGTTTTTTTTTTTTTCCTTTCATGTTTAACCCTTTCATAATCTCTTTCCTCGTGTAAAGATATTTTGTGAAGGTAGTGTACGTTTCTCTGTGCGACCCTCAAGCTAATGTTTCTTTAAGGGGAGGCTTTTAGTTTGTTTTCTACTCCTTCAGCAATCTTAAAATTTCACCCCGTTGACCCTCTTTCAAGATAAATTTGTACATTTTTCGGTAGAAAAATTTCCCGGCTGAAAGCCGGTTCCTCTTATATTACAGGCTCGCTATCGCTCGCCAAGATAAATCGACACCTAAATGGCACGAAAGGTCTTAACATTGACAGAAATGGGTCGAAAGTTCTTAAAATCGTCAAAATAATGGGGCGAACGTCTTAAAATTAGAAAAGCAATGGGGCTAAACATGAGGGAGAGAGGGGTCAAGAAAAAAATCCCTCAAGTGGAAATCTCCCCTTAACCCTGAACCTGACCCAATCTCTACCGTCGTGTACTCTTAAATAATCCATTCCTCTACTATACTTCATATGTTTTATAATAATCCATTCCTCTACTATACTTCATATGTTTTATAATAATCCATTCCTCTACTATACTTCATATGTTTTATAATAATCCATTCCTCTACTATACTTCATATGTTTTATTCCTCGAATTGTGATAAACCTCTGTAAAAAAAAAATACATTTTAACGAGAACGATCATTATAAAGTCTGTCATCGTTTAAGTGTGCTAGTTTGAACACACAAGTGATTGAATTACATATTATGTTAATATTTGCTTAATAATTATTAGTGTTTGTTTACAGTGTGATTATATTAATGTTAGTCTTTATATGTCATTTCTTATTTATTATTATTATTATTATTATTATTATTATTATTATTATATTATTATTTTCGTAGTTATTTCTTCTATGCTCCTACTCTTCCTTCCCATCTTCCTGGTTACCTTGTTCGTGTTGTGACCACTGGCCGTGATCTCTAGTTGTGTTATTGTTACTCTGTTTCCTTTCTGTCTATTTTTACTTCGCCTTCTTCGATTCTCTTTCATCTTTCTTGTTTCTCTTCTCGTGTTCTGACCTTCTCCCGTCGTCTTTCCTTGCGTACGTCTCTCCCTCTGTGACCCTCAACACTCCGTCCCCCTTCTGCACCAGTCGCCGGCCCCTTCTCAAGCGCTGTGTTCCATTAAATAATCCTTTCTTCTCTTTCAGGTTTATCTTTATTCCTCGTTTTGCGACTAACTCCTTTTCATCTTGAGTAATTGTTGCCTTTAATGCTTCCAAAACCCAATTTCTCCATCTATCTACACGTCGTGAACTCCCAGAGGAGTATCCCTTACACTTCAACAAAACAAAAATCAACCCTTCATCTTCTCTCGGTATTCTGGGTGTCTCTTTCTCTTCTGCTCTCTCATGGAAAGCCCATATTACCAGTCATGCTAAGGCGGCCTCCCAGAAGCTGGGAGTGTTCAACCGCCTCAAGGAGTTCTTTACCCCTGCTCTGCTTCTTGCTCTGTACAGGGGCACAGTGCGTCCTTGTATTGAGTATTGTTCACATTGTTCACACAGCACTTCTAAACAAAGTAGAGAGGAAATCCTTGAGTATCATTAACTCCCGTCCACTCACCGAGTCTCTGCAATCTATCTCTCTCTCTTCGCCGCAATGTTGCATCTCTCTCGCTATTCTATCGCTACTACAATAATCAATGTTCCTCAGAGCTCTCTCAGTATATACCACCTCCTCTACATAGGGTACGTAGTACCCGTCTTGCAACACAATCCCACCCCTACTCTGTGCAACTCTCCAAGTCAAGAGTGAAACGATATATCCCCAATCTTTCTTCTATTCAACAGCTGAGCTCTGGAAATCTCTCCCTGAACCCATCTTTCCCTCATCCTCTGACTTAAATTGCTTCAAACTCCGTGAGTCCAGGCATTTTGGCTCGACTGTTCCTTGATTTTGGCCCTGTCACTCTTTCAACTCTGGGGGAGGCACTCGTCACAGGCAATTTTGCCTTTTGTCTCCCTCATCCACATAGAATAAACAAAAAATGTCTCATTATTATTCATTTTTTCCGCTGTTCATGTCATCTATTCTCCAAAACTTCCTCTTCATCATTTTACTGGTTTCAATGTTTGTGTTATGACAATTTTCCGTATCTCCAGTTGATTTATTTATTACCGGTGTCTATTATTTTTGTTTAGTTTTCCTTTATTCTTCCACGTCTTCTTTTGTCCTATCTTTGTTAATACTGTGACCACCTACTCATACATCCCTCTATGCCACCCTCAACACCTGAGACCCTATGGTAACAGAGATCGGCCAACCTCCGCCATATTGGTACCCGTGGCGGCATTATAGTCTCTCTTTACAAACCAATATGTCCATACTTATATATTACTATTCAACAATATTGGTGAAGGATATGTTGCTTGGCTTTTGGATCTAAATTCTACATGATCATTAAGGGGAGATGGGTCGTTTTTCTGGTCCCCTTTCTCCCTCATGTTTTACCCCATTGCTTTTGAGATTTTAAGACGTTCACCCCATTAGTTTGGTGATTTTAAGAACTCTCATCCCATTTTATATTTTAAGACCTTTCGTGTCATTTAGGTGTCTATTTTGTGTACTGGCGAGCGAGAGCGAGCATGTAATTTTATAGGAAACGGCCTTCGGCCGGGCCATTTTTCTACCGAAAAATTTACAAATTTATCTTAAAAGGTGGTCTAGCGGGTGTAATGTTAAGCTTGATAGAGGTTTAGGGAACTAACTAAAGACCTCCCTTTAATAACACATCAGCCCGTTGCCTAATGATAACGGCACCAACATGGCGTCCACAGCAGCTCTCTCTTACTACAGGATCTCTACTCAACGCTCGTCCTTTTACACAATCCACTATACCCTTTCTCAAGCGCCATGTTCCATTATACCATCCCTTCATGAGTATATTGTATTATATATCACCACCTGGCTCGAACATCCCTTGATTTTGGCCCTGTCACTCTTTCAACTCTGCGGGAGGCACTCGCTACAGACAGTTCTGCTTGTTGTCTCCCTCACTCACACAGAAAAACAAAAGAAAAACACTGCCGTTATGACCAGTGTATGTAGTTATATTCTGCTATTTTATCCCCTTCTTCAGCCTTCGTTATTTTCTTTCCTTTTGTGCTCGCTCTTTTCATCATTCTTTTTCTGGTGTAAAGATTATAATTATCATCCGTTCCTGAGTGTACTGTCATATTTATCACCACCAGTGTTTGTTTTGCTATTCTTCTATTTTAACTATCTTTCTTCAAACTTTCGTTATTTTTGTTTCTTTTGTTCTCCATCTCTTCATCTTTCTTTGTCTGGAGTAAAGATAGTTTTTTGGAAGTAGTGTAGCTCCCCCTCTCTGTGTGGCCTCCAACTCTCCGTCCCACTCCTGTGCCAGCCACCAGACCCCTTCTCAAGATCCGTGTTCCATTACATAATCTCCTCCTCTCCTTCATATTCTTTAGACCTTGCTTTGTGGCCTCCTCTCTTTTATTTCCAGATGGGTTATGCTTTTCATTATTTGTTGTTGCTTTTTTATCTTCCTCGAATATCTTAATCCTCCATTGCATAATTTTTCTTGTTTCATTTTTTTTTTTTTTTTACCACTTCCTATTATCTCCAGTTGCGTTACTGTTTTTACTCTACTAATCTGTGCTTTCTTGCTATATATTTTTAGCTTAATTCTATTCACCTTTAATGTCTTACTTTCCTTACGCGCTGTGACCTCCACCGATCCTCTTTAACTGCATACGTCCTTCTCTCTGCGACTATCAGAACTCTTAACTGCATACGTCCTTCTCTCTGCGACTATCAGAACTCTTAACTGCATACGTCCTTCTCTCTGCGACTATCAGAACTCTTAACTGCATACGTCCTTCTCTCTGCGACTATCAGTACTCTTAACTGCATACGTCCTTCTCTCTGCGACTATCAGAACTCTTAACTGCATACGTCCTTCTCTCTGCGACTATCAGAACTCTTAACTGCGTACGTCCTTCTCTCTGCGACTATCAGAACTCGTCCCCCTCCCGCCACAGCCACTCGTATAGACAATCCCTTCTTTGATTGTATATATCGCCACCTCCCGTTTTATCCAGTGTATTAATTGTTATTCTTCTATTTCATCCATATCCTTCAATTATTCGTTATATTCTTTCCCATTTGTGCTCACTCTCTTCATCTTTAATTTTCTGTTGTAAAGATTATATCATCCCTTTCTGAGTGTATTGTAATATTAATCACCACCTGACGTTGTGTCCAGTGTATTTATTGTTATTCTTCTATTTTATCCATCTTTCTTTAAGTCTTCGTAATCTTATTTTCCTTCTGTTCTCCATCTCTTATTCGTCCTTTTTCTTGTGTAAACTTGGTTTGTAGAGGTAGTGTCCGTCCCTCTCTGCGACCCTCCCATTGTATTCATTCTTCTTCAATTCTTCTCCATTTTCATTTCCATCTCTTCGTCATCCATTCTCTCGTGGCAAGATAGTTTTGGGAGGTAGTGTACGCCTTCCTCAGCGACCGTCAGCACTCGTCCCTCTATCCTCCCGCAGCAGCCGCCCGACCCCTTCTGATGCACCGTGTTCCATTAAATAATCCCTTCCTTCCCCTCGTTCCTTCACACACCAAGACGCACCACCGCCACCACTCCACCTTCTCAAGTCCTTTCGATTTTCTGGGTTAGTTATTTTTTTCTCGACGCTGAAATTCTTGATCAGTTTGGTGGGGAGACGTAGCAAATTTTGTGTTTGCTCTGCGGTACATTTCCAGGTTATTGTATCATGCTGAGGGGAGATGCATTGGATTTAGTGGCAAACGGAAGGGAATTCAGTTATCGGAGGGATTCATAGTGCATAATGTGTGTTTATGTTATCTTTGTTGTTGGTATAACTGTCTTGATAGCGTAATGCATAAGTGCGCGGAATTTCGATGTGAGTATCCTAGGTTCGAGTCCTTGGAGTGTCACATGTATTTGTTGATTTCATTGAGTTTAGAGGTGAAGTTGGTTGGTGGAAAAAACATAAAAATACATCAGCTCCTCGAAAATGTTCCTATTATTGCCATCCATTGCCTTTTTTCCAACTCGGTATGGGCCATGCCATATCCTGCACATTTTTCTCCACCTAATTCGGGAAACTACCGTTGTTGTCACTGTTGTTAGACTTGTGCAATGCATTTTAGCTTGTCCCCTAGGCTAACAAAAACACCTTCTCAGACTTCCTTCAAACTAAAAACATGCTCACGCAGACCCCCTTCAACCTATTTGTATATTTTCGATAACAAAATGTCTCGGCCGATTTCTTCTAAGATAATAGGGTCTCAATCGCTCGCCCAGAAGAAAATCGACACGATAAGGAGTGTAGCATATTATTATTGCCAAATTAAAAAGGTGAAATGACTTCAAATCTCCAAACTAAAGCCGGTATCACACGAGCGCTTTTTCACTCAACATTTATCCTCAACATTGGTCTGGCAGCTTATGCGGTCAATATATAAAATATTTCGGTTGCCTAAATTCATCCATCATCAGCCTAGTTTCCGATACCAATGCCAAATATATCCAGAAATGTTGCCAGAAAAATGTTGATCATCAAATGTTGACTATAAAATTAATGCTCTCGTGTGATACCGGCTTAATGGAGCGAGACAGGGGAGAACTAAAAATATGGATTGATGATGTTTAGACATTTAGTTAAGTTGATGAAAATAAACTTCAGGAAACTTTGCATTTATATAGATTTTTTTAGTTTTGCTGCATAGGTCTTTTATTGTACAACATGTAGAAATATAATATATTATAAATGATTATTATTATATGACCTGTTGCTAAATTATATCAATGCTATCAGATGAAGACTTTTATATATACAGAACACATAATCAACTACGCGTTAAGAAGTGTTAGTTTAATGTTTACTACGTTAATAGCGCTGTAAAAAGTATACATACAGTATAACTCTTTATATGAAATATAATTACGACTGACTGACTAGGTATCTATAAATATTTCTATAGGTATCATTCCATCGATAATATCTTTGTATCCATCTATCTATGTATTTATATATCTATCTCAGACACATATATCCACATACACACATACCAACACATTTTACATGGCATAATTTGGACGTGCATTTTGTGAGTTCCGAGTATATCCGTGGCTAAAGTGCTCGTGAGGCTGGGGTTTAATACACTAAAGTCGCTACTTCAGTAATGTTACAAGTCGTCCTAAAAACAGCCAGCCAGACGACACTTTACCCAACTTTGAATGGTCTCTCTCTCTCTCTCTCTCTCTCTCTCTCTCTCTCTCTCTCTCTCTCTCTCTCTCTCTCTCTCTCTCTCTCTCTCTCTCTCCCCCCCCCCTCTCTCTCTCTCTCTCAGACTTATACTTTCACAGACAAATGCCAGCGCACATATGCACCCACATACCAAAATCACACACGGAAACACTAATACCATAACACACACACACACACACACACACAAACATGCATATCAGTTAAGCCATGGGAGGGCGTGATACCTTCAACATTGAAACATTGATGTATAGTGGATAAAGCAATAATTCACACTCACTCTCTTTCTCTATCATACATACACACACACACACACACACACACACATACACATACACACACACACATACACACACACACACACACACACATACACATACACACACACACACACACACATACACACACACACACACACACACACCCACCCACACCCACACACACACACACACACACTCCCTCAAGTTCCACCATGGTAGGGAGTGATGGCTGGTCATCATTGAGGGTAGTGGCCAAAGTAAGCACGTTAAGCCCGGGACCAGAGCCGGGGAACACGACCCAACGACTGTGTGTGCGTGCGTGTGTGTGTGTGTGTGTGTGTGTGTGTGTGTGTGTGTGTGTGTGTGTGTGTGTGTGTATGTATGGAAGAGAAAGTTAAGAAGTGTGTGTTTAATTTACCCACTGCCCTTTGTAATTAAACAGCATCCCTCCCTACCGTGAACTAATTTGAGAGAGAGAGAGAGAGAGAGAGAGAGAGAGAGAGAGAGAGAGAGAGAGAGAGAGAGAGAGAGAGAGAGAGAGAGAGAGAGACGAACGAACTATTTAATGAGGGTGTCTGGTCACAAATCAAAAGTATGCACCCAAATTGAATTTTAGAAATGTGATGCCAACCTCTGAAGCACCTGAGACGTTATAAGTCACTTGTATCTCGATTGGTTTTCAGACCGAATAAATGAGCGTATACTTATTAAGGCTGTGAAAGTATATATTTACATATATCACCCTAATGTTTAGAAGGAATCACTCCCTCTCATGGTGCAAGAGAGAGAGAGAGAGAGAGAGAGAGAGAGAGAGAGAGAGAGAAGAGAGAGAGAGAGAGAGAGAGAGAGAGAGAACAAAAAAATAGATAGCAGAAAAAGGTGAGACACATCAGCAAAAAGAGAGAGAGATACGACGAAGGAATCCGAAGGCTAAAGGCGATGTGTGTGTGTGTGTGTGTATGATAGAGAAAGAGAGCGAGTGTGAATGATTTCTTTATCCACTATACATCAGTGTTTCAATGTTGAAGGTATCACACCCTCCCATGGCTTAACTAATATACATGTGTGTGTACATGTGTGTGTACTTGTGTGTGTGTCTGTGTGTGTGTGTCTGTGTGTGTGAAAGAGAGACATACATACTCACAAACGCACTCTCTGACTCTCTCTCTCCCAAGTACCACCATGGTAGGGGGTGATTGTTGGACACTATTGAGGGTTTTGGCCAAAGTAAGCATTCACTCTCTAACTCACTCAATCACATTATATCACTCTGTAACTCACTCTCACACACACACACTCTCTCTCATACACACTCTCACTCTTTCTTTTATTGACAAGTTCGTTGGCGCTACCTATAACTATCTCGATTAACCACCTTAGCTATTACTGATCTTTCCTAAGAGGCTAAAAATCGTCTATGGCTAGAATAAAAAATAATAACATAGACGTCATCCGCATTGAAAGGGTTAAGTGCTTGCGTAAATCAGGATCGAGATGTTGCAAGGTCTGCCGTTGAAAGGAAGCTAAATATACCGTGCAAAGTGACTGTGTGAGCTATAAGCGGCTTTATCACTATATCCCGGCTTAGTCAGACAGGGAGGGAAAAATAGTGGCAGGGCTTTCTTGGTTCTGGTGTGTTCATAAACTACAGTATAGTCTGTCCAAACTGGGAGGGAAAGTGTGTCAGGGCATTCGCTTACTTCTTGATTCTGTTATATTGTTAATTATTAATACTATCTGGTGCCATGGTTTGGGTATGATTATGGCTATATTTTGTTTAATAAGTATTGAGGGTTTTGATTGATTTTGTCATTTTTGAACAATATATTTTTAGTTAGGCTTCTAAGCTAAGAAAACATCTCCCCAGAACCCTTGGAGCTAATAAATATACATATAGATATATAACCCGCCACCCAGGCCCCTTTCAAGCCAGTAATGTACATTTAAAAATGTCAAGGCCTAACGCCGGTTCTCCCTAAATAGCGCTCTATGGGTCATCCCAAAAAAATATTTTTAAAATAACAATTAAACAATATATAATAAAATGTTTCCCCTTAAAAGCTAGAAAAAAATAATGATAACAAATAAAAGCAAGACAAAAAAATCGTCCACTAGATCCCCCTGCTAGCTAAATTTGGATATTTTTCGGTAGAAATTGCAGGCTTGCTATCGCTCACCCAGAAAGAATAGACAACTGAATTGAGTGAAACTTCTTATATTTGCACAATTATTGTTATGTGGTGAAATATCTTAAAATAGCTAAAGCAATGGAGCAGAATAGGGGATTATAGAAGGCTAAGGATTTCTCAATCCACTCATTAAACCTAACAGATTCTTAAGATTAAATATTGATAACCAAAAACATAATTGTTGTACACTGCAAAACGTCAAAGGTTCAAAAAGAGTATGAAAGATATACACAAAACCACTGGGTAAATATATATGGGTAGATTATTATGGACAATAATTACCCTTCTTATTCCCATTATTTGTGATAATATAGTTAGCTCAAGAACGGCGAAAATATTCAAATTTAAAGTAGGTATTCACAGAGATTAAATTGATTGGATGTGAAAGGGATTTTCCATGTCTAGACTATTCGAACCCCTACAAATTTACCATTTTCTTATGTATACACTCTTTACACTAACTTGTTACGTACATTTATCCAAAATTAGCACAAATATAATATACTTGAGATAATGTGCATAACCTAGCTAACCTCAAAGAATGATTCAGTAGAAAATTATATTTTAATATATTATCCAATTAACAATTTTGATGTAAGAGTTTAGTGATGGTAATATTATTAGTGATGATGGTGAATATAATAATGATGAACCAATTGAGAGCAATAATTGTGGTAATAACAGTATACACGACAGTGATAACAGTAAAGATGGTAATAACAGTTATAATAGAGGTGATAACATTAATCATCTGAAACCGATAGCATGGCGGGGGCGAAGTCTGCCGTCTGTTATTGCCTTGTTACGTATTGTTTTATTTTGGCAACAAAATGAGTTTACCTCAAGGAAAAAATGATGCCCGAAATCTAAATTCGATATTTTTTCAAGGCGTCCATGGAAAACAGGAAGAGGTTTTTTGACCAGCAATTTTCCCCAAAGGCTAATCCGAAATGTTTTAGCACTCTTGATAATTACGTGACTAATAAAATCTGAGTATAAATGCTTTCGAATATCGGCATATTTTAATGTACTGTATATAGCATATGTGACTCCAGTGGCTATTAAATCATTCAACTATCCTTACCAAACCTAATCTAACCTAATGTTGGGTAATTGTAGGCTAGGTACAGGAAGTTAGTTTCTGCTTGATACAGTCAGCGATTTTCGAGCAACATTCCAAGACCTATTATATACAATCCTTTAAGGGGAGACTGGCCGTTTGTTTTTGTCTATTAATTCATGTACTCATATATATTTTTAGTTTCCTCCTTAGACCTCCATCAAGCTTAGAAAAACACCCCCTTGACCCTCCTTCAAGATAAATTTGTACATTTTTTGGTAGAAAAATTTCCCAGCCGAAGGCCGGTTCCTCTTAAAATTGCAGACTCGCTATCGCTCGCCAGGAAATAATCGACACTTAAATGGCACGAAAGGTCTTAAAATTGACAACGAAATGGGGCAAAAGGCGTTACAATTGCCAAACTAATGGGCCGAACGTCATATAATCTCAAAACTAGTGGGGCTAAACATTAGGGAGAAGGGGTCCAGAAAAACGGTCTGCCTCCCCTTAAGCCCAAACATTTGAAATATATAAAATTGTAGATTGAAAGTTGCAGGAATAGCTAGTGTGTTGCCTTTATTATAGCTTTGTAGTAGCCATCAGCAGTATTATAGCTTTGTAGTAGCCATCAGCAGTATTATAGCTGTGTAGTAGCCATCAGCAGTATTATAGCTTTGTAGTAGCCATCAGCAGTATTATAGCTTTGTAGTAGCCATCAGCAGTATTTATTATAGCTTTGTAGTAGCCATCAGCAGTATTTATTATAGCTTTGTAGTAGCCATCAGCAGTATTATAGCTTTGTAGTAGCCATCAGCAGTATTATAGCTTTGTAGTAGCCATCAGCAGTATTATAGCTTTGTAGTAGCCATCAGCAGTATTTATTATAGCTTTGTAGTAGCCATCAGCAGTATTTATTATAGCTTTGTAGTAGCCATCATCAGTATTTATTATAGCTTTGTAGTAGCCATCAGCAGTATTTATTATAGCTTTGTAGTAGCCATCAGCAGTATTTATTATAGCTTTGTAGTAGCCATCAGCAGTATTTATTATAGCTTTGTAGTAGCCATCAGCAGTATTTCTCAGCTTTATTATAGCTTTGTAGTAGCCATCAGCAGTATTTATTATAGCTTTGTAGTAGCCATCAGCAGTATTTCTCAGCTTTATTATAGCTTTGTAGTAGCCATCAGCAGTATTTATCAGCTTTATTATAGCTTTGTAGTAGCCATCAGCAGTATTATAGCTTTGTAGTAGCCATCAGCAGTATTATAGCTTTGTAGTAGCCATCAGCAGTATTTCTCAGCTTTATTATAGCTTTGTAGTAGCCATCAGCAGTATTATAGCTTTGTAGTAGCCATCAGCAGTATTATAGCTTTGTAGTAGCCATCAGCAGTATTATAGCTTTGTAGTAGCCATCAGCAGTATTTCTCAGCTTTCGACTAAACTCTTATACTCGAAGGGGTAAATACTTCCTCAGCCCTTTTTTACTCTCACACATCCGTATTAACGCTATTACATTCGACGTTTTGGGGGTAATTATTATTCCTTTTCGTGTAATGTATTCATAGTTTTTTCCCCTAGACTGAAAGAAAAACGCCTCCACAAATCCACTTCAACCTTAAATAATCCCGCCCCCCCCCCCCCCCCCAGACCCCCTTCAAGATTATCTTGTAAATTTTGTCGGTAACAAAAAAATACCGATATCACTTGGATAGCAGATTCACTGTCGATTGCCCAATAAACTTAACACCTGCCCCATGAGGTGAAGCATCTTATGATCAACAAACTAATGGGACTAAACATCTTAAATTTTCAAAATGTATTAAGTGAAACAAGGAAAGCCCAAAAGCATGACCGTGCATTAGATACGTCCAAGCTGAATATAATTGCTTCATGAAAGCCAGGACAATGAAAAAAAAAAAAAAAAAAAAAAAAAAAAAAAAAATATATATATAGCCAGCAGCGATGTCCACAGATACGAAATTTCAGTTGGTAATTCGACTAGACCAGCTTGATATAGAACAGCTGCGAGATCAAGGGTAGGCTCTTTCGTTCAAGGGGGGTTTGGGACTCCCTTCTCCCTCATATTTAGCCCCATTAATTTTGAGATTTTAAGATATTCGCCTCATTAGCTTGGTGATGTTATGACCTTTTGTGCCATTAAGGTTGTCTTTTTTCCTGGCAAGCGATAGCGAGCCTGCAATTTAGGAGGAACCGGCTTTCGGTCAGAGCATTTTTCTATAAAAAAAATGTACACATTTATCTCGGAGGGAGGTCTTGGAGGTATTTCTTTAAAGATTAGTGGAGGGCTAAAGAGGGAAATTTTAAAAATAACAAATACATAAACAAAATCTATACTAAAAATCTCCCCTTCGATCCTTCACAGTCTATCAGTCTGTTGGAGTTTAATTGACATCGCCCCAGTACTGGAGGAGGACCAGTGAAGTTAAAACTTTGTTTAATTACCTCCGCCAACTTAGTTGGACGGAGGTAGCGTTTTTGCCTCCGTTTGTCTGTTTGCTTGTTTGTCTGTCTGTAAACAAGATTTCTCAAAAGGTTATGAACCGATGATACCGAAATTTGGTGGGCTGATAGGATATATACCAAGGAAGAAGGGATTTAAGTTTGGAGGTGATCGGTAGAGCACATACCTCCGACAGTGCAGGCGGTAGGTGGCTCGCAAAGTTATGAACTGATATTCACGAAATATGGCGGCCAGATAGGATATACGCCAAGGAAGAAGTGATTCCATTTTGGAGGCGATCGGTAGACTGCCTCTCTTGTTATATTTGATTGCCTCTCACTCGTAACTCAAAGAGGTTATTACAAAGCTTAATGTAGAATCATAATCACCACCACTGTTCTTCTCCTATATGTATGAAGGCGACAAGAGGCAAAGGTGTCTGTAGCATGTCAAAGAATAATAGAGAGCCAGATTCAAATTATGTTTGAGTCAAAATGTCCGGGTATATGGATCTTGAAGCTGTCTAAGTTATAGGATGTTGCAAAACCATAGAGAGATTTCAAGATCTTGCTTCTTAAGTTGAAAAAAGACTGGGAAATTCACACATCTATCAAGACACACACGATAGCAGGAAGTGGTGTGCGATAACAGGTCAAAACTACCAATTAGACTGTGAGCGCCCAAAGACCCGCCCCCTTTGGTGTACCGGGTATCTTACTACCAATAGTTTTGTTGTAGAGATTCAAACATCTGGGAACACAATTATACCAACACCGTGATTTCAATAACTATGGGATTGAGATTAAGTGTCTTGATTTTTTTTTACCTCAGAATTTAAGCGCACAATTGTACATATTTGTGCAAATTCTCTTCCCGCATCTTAAGGGGGGTGACCTGTTTTTTGTTATTTCTCTCCCTTTCTATCTTTCTCTGGCTTGTATCCATTCGGCCCCATTCAGCCAGCTATTTTAAGACGTTTATCCCCATCTAGGTGTCGATTTCTTCCTGGCGAGCGATAGCGAACCAGCATTATATGAAGAAATCCGGCTTCGCCGGAGACATTTTTCTATCGAAAAATGTACAAATTTAGCCTGCTGTCAAACAAAAAATTAAAAATATGCTGGCTCGCTACCGCTCACCAGTAAACAATTGACACCTGGATGGGGATAAAAGTCTTAAAACAGTAGGCTGAATGGGGCCAAATGGGTACGAGGCAGAGAAAGATAGGAAAGGACAGAACAAAAACAGGTCACCCCCCTTAATCTTCATATCTAATATTTCTTACTCACATTTGGCTAGGAATGGTTTGAAACAACGATAACAAACAGTTATTGTACTGACTCATATGTATAAATTAGTTATTGGTGGATTACAGTGGTCAACACACTGAAAGGGTTAAAACTAAGTAGGAGGAGGCCAAAGGTGTATCCATAGGGTTCAGTCCGTGATACTGGTGTGTGTGTGTGTGTGTGTCTGTGAGTTTATACGGGTGTGTGTGTGTACGTAAACCTGTGTATATGTGATGTATATGCTGTATGTGTGAGTCTGTGTGCATGTGTGTGCATGATCTGATTACACTGTTGACCGGTACAGAGTCACTTAGCGATCAAAGGGTTCACACCTTCACGTCAAGGTCGGCTAATGTACTTACAACACATTCACACACAACAATTTCCACACATATATTTCGGCAATTCAGGTCTAGCAGCTACTAAGTAAACATATATAGTAAAACTAAACCACATAAACAATCTACATATAGTCTATTTGTCTCTACCAGTGCCAACAATCTACATATAGTCTATTTGTCTCTACCAGTGCCAACAATCTACATATAGTCTATTTGTCTCTACCAGTGCCAACAATCTACATATAGTCTATTTGTCTCTACCAGTGCCAACAATCTACATATAGTCTATTTGTCTCTACCAGTGCCAACAATCTACATATAGTCTATTTGTCTCTACCAGTGCCAACAATCTACATATAGTCTATTTGTCTCTACCAGTGCCAACAATCTACATATAGTCTATTTGTCTCTACCAGTGCCAACAATCTACATATAGTCTATTTGTGCCAACAATCTTCTACATGTTGCCAGAAAATAATTGCCGATCGGAAATTGACGGAAATGACGCTGGTGTGACTTCCGTTCGCGCTTTTAACATGTTTATCGCGCCTGGTCTTCACGCTGCTAATTTGTTTGCGCTAATACATAATTTGGGCCCAACAACATTATCTTGGCGCCACAACAATAATATAACGCTACACTAAATCATTGTCTTTGTACCGCTGTAACAGGTTCGAGTTCATACATTATTTTGCATACCTTATTATTATACATTATTCTTGCTACAATGTATTATATTTTGTACAATAATGATGTTGCCTCTTTCACTATACATTGGAAAACATTAGATGTTTTTTTATAAGCTTTGTAGAGGCCTTGTGTAGCCCCAAAAAACAGTGTAAACACCATCATGCGTAAGGTCCGTAGTCCTAGACAAACCCCATTATTGTCGGGGTAGTTAATATATAGACTGGTCAGTGTGTGTGTGTGTGTGTGTGTGTGTGTGTGTGTGTGTTTTTCAAATAAAACAATGTGAACCGTATTAATTAATTTAAATTATATTACAATGCAAACAAAAATAGAAACATAACATGTGTTAAGGAGTTACATTTAAAGACTGTTACGCTTGAAATAAAAACAGAAAGCAAAATAAGCGAAAACACAATTCCCTAAACAAATTTGTTACGCAAAAAACAATTGAAAGTAATATCATTGATGGCAATATTTAATTAACATTTGAGGCTTATTAAATGATAATGGGAGAAATCTAGCAGCTCTCTTGAAGCTGGCAAGTGTTTGATTCTGACCGCTCAGGGCAAGGTGTTCCACACTCGCACACCCTGATAGTGTATGGAGGCCTGACTCACATGATTACAAAAGGGTAGCAATAATAAATCATTACGATTCCATAGATTACATATTAAATTATTTATATAAATAAATGTCATTATCATCGTTGAAATATTTGTATACTGACTCCCATATATTTTTTAATGATGTAAATATTCCCACTTCCCCTAGTATTGACATTCTCGGTGTAACATTAACTACTAACTTGAGCTGGACACATTATGTTAGAAGTATTGCTAAGAATGCCTCTAAAAAACTGGGACTCCTGTACAGAGTTCGAGAATTCTTCACTAACGAGCAGTTGGCCGTAATATATAAAAGTCATGTGCGTTCTCAGATGGATTACTGTTCACCTCTGTGGAGTGGAAGTGGAGTGGTTGCATTGAGGCAGTTGGACAAAATTCAAAATAAAGCTATTAGATTAATCAATAACCCTGCAATCACACAGGACCTTCCTACATTATCCATACGAAGAAACGTTGCATCCCTTGCATTATTCTACAGATATTTTCACAGCAATTGTTCCGAGGAACTTGCTTCAATTGTGCCGCCTCTCTACATCTTTCCCCGTAGAACTAGGGCAGCTGAGAGCGCCCATGAATTTACACTTTCTCCTCCACAATGCAGAACTTCTGCTTATCAGAATTCATTTATCCCCAGAGCTACTACTCTTTGGAATTCACTTCCCTCGAATTGCTTTCCACAAACTTATAATCTACAAATGTTTAAATCCAGTTGTTACAAACATTTTATGAATGGAGGATGCCTTTAGGCACATGGACCTTTTTGTTTTATCTGTGTTTTTCCTTCCTCCGTTCATTGTCTCTTTTAAAAAAAAAAAAAAAAAAAAAAAAAAAAAAAAAAAAAAAAAACGATTACAGAAAATCTTAATGTTGTTATATAAGTGTATTTTAAGAGCTGAATCATTTTTTTTATATATGTCGTTTACATCGGAATAAGAACATAAATTTCCCATAATCATGTCCATCGGTTCCAAATAAAACATATCTAAAACATATTTTTCTTTGACGACATTAATTACAACAATATTTTGAAAGGTAGGTGTGTGTGTGTGTGTGTGTGTGTGTGTGTGTGTGTGTGTGTGTGTGTGTGTGTGTGTGGTAATATGCAAAGTTAGCTATTTACCCTATATTATTTGCTACACCTTTTTCTTCTATAAGGTTGCTAATCGCTACCCTTCCTATTCCCTGTTTGAACCCAAGTCTACAGTGTTAATGTACAGGAGCAAGCCCCGAAATATGTGGCAAATCATGAATAGCTGGTATTAGAACGACGCAAGCATATCGTACTATTACAATAACTAACGACAAATCAAATGCTAAGGGAGTTAATTTTCCGACAGGAGAAAATAGACTACCAAATAACACTACACACATTATTATAATACCAAATAACACTACACACATTATTATACTACCAAATAACACTACACACATTATTATACTACCAAATAACACTACACACATTATTATACTACCAAATAACACTACACACATTATTATACTACCAAATAACACTACACACATTATTATACTACCAAATAACACTACACACATTATTATACTACCAAATAACACTACACACATTATTATACTACCAAATAACACTACACACATTATTATACTACCAAATAACACTACACACATTAATATACTACCAAATAACACTACACACATTATTATAATACCAAATAACACTACACACATTATTATACTACCAAATAACACTACACACATTAATATACTACCAAATAACACTACACACATTATTATAATACCAAATAACACTACACACATTATTATACTACCAAATAACACTACACACATTAATATACTACCAAATAACACTACACACATTAATATACTACCAAATAACACTACACACATTATTATAATACCAAATAACACTACACACATTATTATAATACCAAATAACACTACACACATTATTATAATACCAAATAACACTACACACATTATTATACTACCAAATAACACTACACACATTATTATACTACCAAATAACACTACACACATTAATATACTACCAAATAACACTACACACATTATTATAATACCAAATAACACTACACACATTATTATACTACCAAATAACACTACACACATTAATATACTACCAAATAACACTACACACATTAATATACTACCAAATAACACTACACACATTATTATAATACCAAATAACACTACACACATTATTATAATACCAAATAACACTACACACATTATTATACTACCAAATAACACTACACACATTATTATACTACCAAATAACACTACACACATTAATATACTACCAAATAACACTACACACATTAATATACTACCAAATAACACTACACACATTATTATACTACCAAATAACACTACACACATTAATATACTACCAAATAACACTACACACATTAATATACTACCAAATAACACTACACACATTATTATAATACCAAATAACACTACACACATTATTATACTACCAAATAACACTACACACATTATTATACTACCAAATAACACTACACACATTATTATACTACCAAATAACACTACACACATTAATATACTACCAAATAACACTACACACATTATTATACTTACAAGCTCCAGTCAACTCCAGCACATTAGTACCTGAAAAGAGATGACAACATATTAATTGTGTATTTTTTATTAAATTGATTCTGACAACAATAAGCGAGTTTTTCAGTTGTATGATGATCTGTAGGAATGACAAATTATACACAATATTCCAATGAACCCCATGACATCACAGAACCAGCCTAAACTGAATAATATCCTGTTAAGGGGGGGCACCTGCTTTTGTTCTGTCCTTTTCTATCTTGCTCTGGCTTGTATCCATTTGGCCCCATTCAGCCTACTGTTTTAAGACGTTTATCCCCATCCAGCTGTCAATTTTTTACTGGTGAGCGGTAGCGAGCCAGCATATTATTTATTTTTGTTTGACAGCAGGCTAAATTTGTACATTTTTCGACAGAAAAATGTCTCCGGCGAAGCCGGATTTCTTCATATAATGCTGGCTCGCTATCGCTCACCAGGAAGAAATCGACACCTAGATGGGGATAAACGTCTTAAAATAGTTGGCTGAATGGGGCCGAATGGATACAAGCCAGAGAAAGAGAGAAAGGGACAGAAATAACAAAAAGCAGGTCACCCCCCTTAAGATGGCCTAAGTTTAATGAAAAAAGACGTCATCAAAGAGAAAGGGTTAATGGAAACAGCTCAGAGGGTAATTTTTTCACTAGTACAACCTACTTATCGTAAATTAATGGTGCGGGTGTAATTAAATTCAGTTAAGGGAGCCCACCTCGCTTTTTTTTTCTCTCTTTTTCTCCCTCTCTCTTTGGCTTGTACTGTATATATTCGGCCTCATTCAGCCTACTGTTTTAAGACGTTTACCCCCATCCAGGTGTCAATATTTTCCTGGCGAGCGGTAGCGAGCCAGGATATACTGTATATATTTTTGTTTTAACAGCAAGCTAAATTTGTAAATTTTTCGATAGAAAAATGTCTCCGGCGAAGCAAGATTTCTCCATACAATGCTGGCTCGCTATCGCTCGCCAGGAAGAAATCGACACCTGGATGGGGATAAACGTTTTAGATCAGTTGGCTGAATGGATACAAGCCAGGGAAAGAGAGAAAAGGAGAGAAAGATGAAAACAAAGCCGTTGAACCCCCTTAATGACACCGGGGCAAGTGTTGTGTTTTGTGAGTTTTACTAACCTGACAGTAATGAATGCTCTCACACACTTTACTAACCTGACAGTAATGAATGCTCTCACACACTTTACTAACCTGACAGTAATGAATGCTCTCACACACTTTACTAACCTGACAGTAATGAATGCTCTCACACACTTTACTAACCTGACAGTAATGAATGCTCTCACACACTTTATTAACCTGACAGTAATGAATGCTCTCACACACTTTACTAACCTGACAGTAATGAATGCTCTCACACACTTTACTAACCTGACAGTAATGAATGCTCTCACACACTTTACTAACCTGACAGTAATGAATGCTCTCACACACTTTACTAACCTGACAGTAATGAATGCTCTCACACACTTTACTAACCTGACAGTAATGAATGCTCTCAAACACTTTACTAACCTGACAGTAATGAATGCTCTCACACACTTTACTAACCTGACAGTAATGAATGCTCTCACACACTTTACTAACCTGACAGTAATGAATGCTCTCACACACTTTACTAACCTGACAGTAATGAATGCTCTCACACACTTTACTAACCTGACAGTAATGAATGCTCTCACACACTTTACTAACCTGACAGTAATGAATGCTCTCACACACTTTACTAACCTGACAGTAATGAATGCTCTCACACACTTTACTAACCTGACAGTAATGAATGCTCTCACACACTTTACTAACCTGACAGTAATGAATGCTCTCATACACTTTACTAACCTGACAGTAATGAATGCTCTCACACACTTTACTAACCTGACAGTAATGAATGCTCTCACACACTTTACTAACCTGACAGTAATGAATGCTCTCACACACTTTACTAACCTGACAGTAATGAATGCTCTCACACACTTTACTAACCTGACAGTAATGAATGCTCTCACACACTTTATTATATGAACCCTTTTTGTTTATTATGTGTATATCGGGTCGAAAAGTAATCCCATTTTCCATAGAGGCCTGTGCTTCCTATAATAAACTCTATGGGGCTCACATACCAACGGACGGACGCACATTATTTTTGTTTTCCAAAATATTTTTGTTATAATTTAATTCTGGGACCCCCTGAGTACCCTAGCCTGGTCTCATCCCCACAGTCTCAAGGGCTTTGGGACAAAAAGGACACACACACACACACACACACACACACATTATTCCCTTTTATATATTTTTTTTCCATTATAGTTAGATTGTTTACTTTTCCTTTGTGTTAAGCATATTATATTAGCAACGAGTACAGTCATAAGAATACGGGAATCCACAGAAGGCTTCCGGCCTCATACATAGTGTTGCAGATCCCTTTAGATACTGACAATATATCCGTAACATTAGCAGTAAAAGGATATAAATTGCCACCATCAAAAACCCTACTCAGCATTACACTTTATTAACTATAATCTACCTGGAAAGCATGACAATGAGACTGTAAATAGGTGCTGTAGTATTATATTGTCTACGGTTTGCTAAGCTTTTGACTGGTAAAACCATGGTATTACAATACGTTGGCAACATTGTTGCCAATCCTGCAACCAAAAATATTAAGGGATATTTCAATCTATTTAAGACGAATTATGATAACCAAAAGTAAATGCACGTATACGTCATCATATTTAAGGGATTAATTATTGTGATGCAGTTATCTGTACGAAACTCACAATTCCTGAAGTTAGAAATTGTAACAAGATCCCACTCAATTCCCACAGTGATGAAATGGGTTAGGTGTGAAAGGGAACTGCCAAGTCTAGACCAGCCATCAATTATTGATCTAGTATACACATTTCTTTGGTCCATTTAAGAGGCCTTTGAAGATTGAGAAAGGGTCATGATTTACGTCCTGAAGTGTACCTTACCTCATCATACAACCAACCGAGAATTTTGCTTCATCATCTAACATTAATTATTTTATCTTGTGTTTCCAGGTACGTGTGTGGTGTGGTGAAGAAGGCTGGGGATGGGGTGAGTAAAACAGAAGTTATTTATTTTAGTTGCTGCTGGTGGTAGTCAAGTACAGTCAAAATGTGTAGTTCGTCGAAAATCCTGCTCATTAACTATGCAATAGTTCGTTATTACCACTATTCCTTTACAGTATTGACACGTTTTAATAGTCTATAACTATAGGTAGCGCCAACGAACTTGACAATAATCTTGATCCCTGACCTTTCTGTAACTCAAAAGGGCCTAGAGCAAACTGGCTGTAAATAGTCACACCTATTTCATGGTGGACTCTTCCCAAATTATAGAACGTCAGCTCGATTGCTTTTATTAATTTCGAGTTACAAGAAGTCAAGATATTCAAGAATATTGTCAAGTTCGTTGGTGCTACCTATATAACTTTTTGTTTCAAGTAGTAGAAATGTCAGGTTGATGTCCCGTTTTCTTAATTTCACATAATTTTCACACACATAATCATCAAAGTTTTCGGCGAACTATTGACTATGACAGTTGAGTCTGAATTAACAGCTCGTCCTCAACATTGTTTATATTCATTATGTACTTAGTTTAACGTTATGTACTAAACGAATGCAGGAGTGCGTACATGAGCATTGTGATGTGGCTGAGAGTGCGAAGAGGAAAATCCTGAGGTGGTTTGGTCGTATGGAGCGTTTGGTAAGTGAGATCATTACTAGAGAGGTACAAAGGGCAGAGAGGGAACAGTAAACAAAGACTGAGGTGCAGAGATGATGTTGAGAGGTGTATGAGTGGAAGTAATGGTGAATGGGTGTAGGGGCGCGTGGAGGCGATTCAATAGTAAGGCATCTGACAATATAGATATAGATAATTGTTGTTTCAATTGAATGGACAGTTTTTGCATCATTTTTACGATTCTCAACCATTTATGCATACCAAGACGCAGTTCTTCCTTCTATTCGGGATATTTGTAGATGATATTATAAGGTTTAGAGAGTATTTGTCGGAGTCAAAGGGATAATTTAGTTAGTTTGCATCCTAACAGTTTGCTAGGGGTCCGTGCTAAGCCGAAGAAAATCTTCCTGATGACAACTAGAGTGAGATGTAAAAGGGCATGATGGTACTGAAGGGTTAAAATGAACTAGGAACATTTTGGGGAACATTTTACAGTTTAGTCTAGTTCACAGTTTACACAAGCTGGTCCGACGCCTTATGGGTCATTATGGCATTTTGTTGATTTATTATTGAGGATTCTGTTTGTTTTTGTCATTTTCGAGCAATGTATTTTAGTTTGTCCCCTACGCAAACAAAAAAGTCTTCCCAGATTTCCTTCAAACTAAGGAAATTTCCTCCCAGATTCCCTTCAAGCTAAATTTGTACATTTTTCGATAGAAAAATACCCCCGGCCGAAGGCCGATTTCTTCTAAGGTACCTCCCTCGGACCAAAAGGGGTTAACAGATTGTCTACTATTTACGTACCACAGAGCTGGAAAGACCACTGCCAGAATAGTACCGTAACTTCTACTGTTACACATTGTCGTAAAGTGAAGGTAAAACACAACCAGTGAATCGTAATACCCAGTCTGTATACGATCAATTACTGCTAAATTTACGGTTATTTTCCAAATTGCATTTATTTTAACGAGCACTAAAAATTATAACATCGTTCTCGACCAAACAATACAAAATATACCGATTATTATTATTATTATTATTATTATTATTATTGTTATTATTATTAATATTAATAATATTAATATTAAAAGGCCTCAGAGTCAGACTAAATTGAGTGGTCAATCCTGTAAGTCCTTCAGTAAACTGGCATGGGTTGTCCCTCTTACAGGGGATAGGTTTGCTTGGGGGCATTTTGTGTATGGCCACCCCCATTAAGGGGAGTAAGGCGTCTGTCAATAGATAGATAGATAGATTATTATTACATCTACAACCAAAATGTTTTCAAAGTGTAGCAGGACCTTTTGGCGTCAACAAGTTACAAAACAACATCCACTTCATTCTTCATAAAAAGTCCACCTCTCCTCTTTCTCACAATCGGCAGTTCCCCTTTAGCCCCACCCAGCAAACCCCCTCCCTCACATCCATATTCAACACTGTCTTCTTCCCTTCTTCCCCAAACAGCCAATCGGTTTATACACTTCCATCACGGGTCAGAGACTTGCTGCTTCGGCTCCAAATTATAGATAGTTTAACATTAGTTTTATTAGAGAAAGATATAGCGATAGATAGATAGATAGATAGATAGATAGGAATAATTCTCACATACATACACCGTGGCGTTTCTTGCAAACTTTCTGCCATCGTTCAGTTCGCTTTGTATAATATCCTCTTCACTCAGTTCATTTTTTCAATTACTTCTACACACACACACACACACACACAAGGACACGCACTCTCTCTCTCTCTTTATCTGTCTGTTCTTTGGCTCTCTTCTATGACCTAATTCACTTCATTTACGAGGCCTAATCTTGTAATGTCTGCTGGTCCAAATTATCGATCATATTATTTCAACGTTTTATATATAATTTACATGGATTGATTCCTGCACTCTTTCTACTTTCGCTTATTAACTCTGTATAATCTGCATCTCTCACTTGGCTCTATTCTTATTTACGTTGTTTCTATATACACACACATAACCAACCGCACTGTCTATCTCTATTTGTCTATGTGTTTTTCTACCTATAGCTCGCCATCTATTTATTCTACGAGCATCTATAATCATCATAGTCGTCTTCCCTTCTTCCCAAAACAGCCAAGTGTGTCTTGATGCACTGCTTGCTATGTTTCTTCAAGTTTCTCAGTGTTCACTATTACTATTGACATAAGCTATTTAGTTGCATTTATAGTTAATGGTTGTATTTAGTTGCATTTATAGTTAATGGTTGTATTCTTTTATCTTTCATGTCACGATCTTCTTCCCTTCTTCTCCAAACAGCCAATCGGTGTATAAAACAACTGGACAACAATAGTGTATGCAAAAGGTTTAGACATTTATTGGGATATTTATTGGTATTTACTATGGTCTTCTTATATTACAGTAGAAGGGTTTACCACTACCAAAATACCTCTATAAGGATGTTTTATGACCAATTTTCATACCGATAACTTTTGACAGTAGGGAAGGGTTAACAACGTCTGACGCACTCACAAACCGACGTCATTAAATAAAATGAAATAAAATGGAAGAAAATAGAATAAACAAGAGGACACTCAGATTATAATTGTCATTCAGCACTCAGGGATCCTTCCACCTTGGTTATGTAGACGTGTATATTATTATAACTATTTGCACTGTGTTGTGGCTTTATACGTTCGTTTATTCGTTGTCTTCTTCCCCCCCCCTCCCCTCCCCTCCCCTCCCCTCCCCTCCCCTCCCCTCCCTCTCCCTCCCTCTCTCTCTCACTCACTCTGTGTCTCTCATATTTCCATTCACTTTTAACATATGCACGCACACGCAGGCACGGACAAGCAACTCACAAACCACGTACACACACACACACACACACACACACACACACACACATACACACACACACACACAGCCCGTAGCCTAGTAGGTAGCGCTCTCGTCTCACACACGAGGGATCGGGGGTTCAATCCCCCGGCCGGGCGGAGACAAATTGGGCTTGTCTCCTTTCATGTGTTAGCCTCAGTTCACCTAGCTGTAAATAGGTACCTGGAATAAGTGGACGACGTTGTGACGTCCCATCTGGGGTTGGCAAAAATGGTACAAGGCGAGATGGGTATCATATGGTTCACCTAAGCTACTGGTCAACCTAAGCCTTCGGGTGAGACTGGTACCGTAGTGAGAATGGTACCATACAGATTAACCCTAAGCCTTCGTTTCCAGATGTCGCCAATTGGCTAAAATACAGACTACACACACATCCACAGCCATTCCAACGATACATAAACACTTAACATGCATTTCACGCAATACATTCCCAGTTAAGGAGGCGCGATAATAATGAGCTTAGCTCGCATTGCGTGGATTCCCCTTGACGAAACAAGCAAGTGAATAACACACACACACAATCTCTCCCTCTCACATTTTTTTGTTCTACCTAAGCTATATATACTTATGCTATATACTTAAGGGGAGGTTTTTAGTGCTTTCCCTAGACTTCCATCCAACTTAAAATCACATCCCCATGACCCCCTTTCAAGATAAATTTGTACATTTTTCGGTAGAAAAATTTCCCGGCCAAAGGCCGGTTCCTCTTAAATTACAGGCTCGCTATCGCTCGCCAGGAAAAAATCGACACCTAAATGGGACGAAAGGTCTTAAAAGTGACATAAATGGGGTGAAAGTTCTTAAATTCGCCAAACTAATGGGGCGAACGTCTTAAAATCTCAAAAGCAATGGGGCTAAACATGAGGGAGAAAGGGGTAAAGAAAAAAATCCTTCAAGTGGAAATCTCCCCTTAAGCTATATATACGTATGCTATATCTGTATATTATATTCACTCTCAACAGTAACTACATATATATTCCTACATAATATATATTCCTACTACATATTCTTAATACATATATATTCCTACATAATATATTCCTACTACATATTCCTACTACATATATATTCCTACATAATATATTCCTACTACATATTCCTACTACATATATATTCCTACATATATATTTCTACTACATATTCCTACATATATATTCCTACTACATATATATTCCTACATATATATTCCTACTACATATATATTCCTACTACATATTCCTACTACATATTCCTACTATATATATATATTCCTACATCTCTATCTCCTAGACTACAAATACTGTGAGTGTAATATCCTTTAAGGGGGTAGGGTTTATATATATGTATATTTATGTATCTATCTATTATTAATCTACTTTGCTCCCTAGACCTCCATCAAGCTTAAACAAAAATATAAATATAAATATCCCCAAGATCCCCTTCGAGATAAATGTGTACATTTTTCGGTAGTCCTCTAAAATTACAGGTTCACTATCGCTCACCAGGAACAAATCTTCACCTAATTGGCACAAATATTTGCACTTAATATTGACACAAAAATGGGACAAAAGGTCTTAAAATCGACAAACTACGTCTTAAATTTCAAATCTAAGGAGGTTAAACATGAGGGAGCAGGGGGTTCATAAAACAACAAATACGTACTTCCCTTAAGGGGGGTGACCTGCTTTATGTTATTTCTGTCCTTTTCTCTCTTTCTCTGGCTTGTATCCATTCGGCCCCATTCAGCCAACTATTTTAAGACGTTTATCCCCATCTAGGTGTCTATTTCTTCCTGGCGAGCGATAGCGAGCCAGCATTATATGAAGAAATCCGGCTTCGCCGGAGAAATTTTTCTATCGAAAAATGTACAAATTTAGCCTGTTGTCAAATAAAAATAAAAAATATGCTGGCTCGCTACCGCTCACCAGTAAAAAAAATTACACCTGGATGGGGATAAACGTCTTAAAACAGTAGGCTGAATGGGGCCAAATGGATACAAGCCAGAGAAAGATAGAAAAGGACAGAACCAAAACAGGTCAGCCCCCTTAACACCCACAGTACAGTAGACTTTACCAGTACAGGCATTCCGCGTTTCTTCTCTTTATTGGTTTGGTTTTCATTAGCCGATTGTGTACACCTAAAGCCGGTATCACACGAGCGCTTTTTTCCCTCAACACTGGTCTGGCAGCTTATGAGGTCAACATATAAAATACTTCGGTTACCTAAATTCATCTATCATCACTCTAGTTTCCGATACCAGTGCAAAATAATCCAGAGGTGGGGAGATTAGAGACACCAATCGAGCAAACACCTTCTCCTCCAATCCATTTAACTACACTAAGCAAGCATCGCACTCCTCTTTCCGGTATTGTGGACAAAAAAAACGTAATTTGGTTCTCTCACTTTTTCAACTTTGGGGGAGACGCTTGTTACAGGCATCTTTGCCTTTTGTCTCCTACATACACATAATACAAACAAAACGTTTCCATCGAATGATACCAGCTTAAGGAGGAACCTATAGCATTTGGAGGGGTAAAATATATTTCAATTACCCCTTCTACTTCCACAGACACGCTCTAAACATAATGGTCTAATAAAAGTAAGAATTTATTGAAAAACTTCATCCAGGAGGTATACCGTTTTAGAACGTTTTTTGTCGTTTTATTTAGAATACTATCATACAATTTTATGCATCCATGGAAGACCCTCTCTGAATCAAAGGGTTGAAATATATATAAATTATCCCTCTGAGTGGCGGATTCTGATGAGAAACTGCAGCGGGTAGTCAAAGAGTTTAGTGTGGTTTGTGGAAGGAGGAAACTGAAGGTGAACGTCAATAAAAGTAAAGTAATGGTGTGTAATAGGGGAGAGCATAGGGTGAATCTAGATGTGAGGCTGGATGGGGAAATATTGGAACAAGTAGAGTGTTTTACATATCTAGGAGGAACGATAAGCAGGAGTGGAGGTATGGAAGTGGAGGTAAAACAGGGAGTGTGTGAAGGAAGGAAGGTTTTCGGAGCAATGGGAAGTATGTGGAAGACGAGAAATCTCGGAGTGAAAGTAAAAAGTGCACTGTATCAAGGAATTGTTGTGCCAACAGTGATGTATGGGGCTGAGACATGGACTCTGAAGAAAAAGGAGAAAAGAGGGCTGGATGTGATGGAGATGAGCTGCTTGAGGAGTATGTGTGGAGTTACTCGTAGAGACAGATTGAGAAATGAAGAGATACGTAGGAGAGTGGGGCAGCAGGAACATTTGTCAGCCAGAGTGGACAGAAGGGTGCTGAGCTGGTATGGTCATGTTGAACGAATGGGAGATGAAAGGCTTACAAAGAGAATATGTGAGTCAGGTACAAGGGGAGATAGAAGGGCAGGAAGACCCCCATTGAGATGGAGAGACTGTGTAAGAAAGGCTTTGGATGATAGAGGAATGACTATAGATCAGGCAGGGGAAGTGGTGGTGGATAGGAGTGAATGGAGAATGCTTGTGAATAGTTGAGTGAACACGTGGTCATTTGGAGTAAGGGGTCGGGCGCAAGTTGGACTAGATAATAGTCCATCAGGCGCCTGGCCCGGGGAGACGATTAATATGAAGGGTGCGCCTGGAAGTGTGGTGGAAGGGCTTGTGGCTTTGGCTCCGCTGCATGTCTGCCTGCCGAGATCGGAACCTCTCCGGGTGGTCGGGGGCCGGGGGAGTGCTGGAGCGACCTTGGTGACCCTGGTCTCTGGGTCTTTTCCTGGGTGACCTGGATGTGTGTGAGTTTGTGCTTTTTATCTGTGTTTATTTGTTGTTTTATGTTGTTTTTGTGTTTTCCCTGTTCTTGCTCTGTCTTGAGTCGGCTACCCCCAAAATGGGGATTGGGCCTGAGCATATAGATAGATAGATAGATAGATCCCTCTGAGTTCAAAGTTCCTGCCTAAACTAAGTAAAATCAGTCTAAAAATAGCCGGAAAAGGGTGAAAAGCGTCCTGATATGCTGAAAGTGTTACATTAAATACAATTTAGAAATGTTTGCGTACTTAAGTACTCATCACCGAAATTATTCATAATACAATCGGTTATGTTTTCAAAAAGCCTCAAGCAATGGAAAAAAAATTATGGAAAATTCATAATAGACACAGATTATACAGTATACTGTATACCTTGCTTGTTTTGTTATTCATAATAGACAGATTATACAGTATACTATATACCTTGCTTGTTTTGTTATTCATAATAGACGCAGATTATACTGTATACTGTATACCTTGCTTGTTTTGTTATTGCACACTTTTATTTTCTTAGTAGCAAAACGGAATGCCGTTCATATTGCTATCCTCTTTGAAAGTATGATCAGGGAAAATATTTCTATCAATGATATGCAGTTCGGTTTCATGCCAGGACATGGTACAACCGATGCTATCTTCATAGTCAGGCAGCTGCAGCAAAAGATATTTACTTAAATATAGGGATCTGTACCTTGTGTTTGTAGACTTGGAGAGGGCCTTTGATAGGTACCCAGATGTTGTGTAGTGCGCTATGAGAAAACTTGGTGTAGAGGAGTGGCTGGTGCGTGTGATAATGATGATGTACGAGGACTCTCGAACGGCAGTGAGGGTGAAAGTTGTACTGAGTGAGGAGTTTATAGTAAGAGTTAATATAAATATAATCAAGGTGTCACACAGTAGATTAGAGCATGGAAAGGTAGTAAAGAGTGGTATATACCTATTACCTATGCAGAAAAGGGGTGGTCGCGAACTCAATACAGTGTAGTGTGTGCCGCTGCTGGGTACACCACGGCATAAAGCGTTGCACTAGAATAAAGGAGGAACTTTTATCGAGGAAGAAGTGTGAAGTTGAGAAATTTGTATTCATAATATGCAAAGTTGAGCTTGTGTTAAATGACCAGCTCGAGAGAGCTAATTTTGACAATGAGTCACTGGAGATAGGGAACAAGTCTCGTTACTTGGGAGATGCCATCTTTGCTGGTGATGGCTGGGTCAGGTATCAAGAGCATCAGTGATGAGATGTGTACTAGTAGGCTTGGATGGTTTGGGCATATGGAGAGGATGGACGAACTATGTTGGGTGAAAAGATACAAGTCCGTGAACGTGGAGGGAAATGCACCAAGTGGCAGACCAAGAAGGATGTGGGATCAGCCCTTACGTTTTGATCTTGAATAAAAAAGCCTGACAAGTGAGGCAACTCTGAACAGAGCTGCTTGGAGAGCCGCCATTAAGATGTGAGACCAGAACCGCACTTCGTATGGCGCACTCAGTCATGATAGTCATGTATGTATGTACTATATGTACTTCTTTCATCGTTTCTGTACTTTTCATCACTCGACCATCTCTGAAAACTCTATACCATATATATTTATCTACCCCGACCTCGTTTACAGTATATAGGCCTACCTTTTATAATATATTTTGTGTATATCCAATACTGTAACATTTTGCTACATCCAACGACACTTCATTATACGAACCCTTTATATGCCCCCTTTTCCACCCAGTGTTAACTTACCTTTTTAATCTCACCAATAACATTATTTTTCACTCTAAATGTTTTCCACTGCACACCCTTCCTCAATTTTACTGTAAATACATACAGCGATTTTTATCCTTTGCCTCCCCAATATTTATTATTTATATGTTTATACAGGACTGTTTTCATTGCCAGATTGATTTTTTCGTTCATACAAAATGATTTGTTTTCTGTGTGTATGAAGGACACACAAGGCAAGTGGCAAGTGTCTCTCCCAAAGCCAAAACAGTGATAGAGCCAAATCCAAGGTACGTTAGGTGCCTGGACAGACGAAGTTTAAAGCAGTTTAAGTCATTGGATGAAGGAAAGATGAATTATTAGGCATAAGGTTATATAATACCCGCATTACATATACAGTATATATATATCATTTTTTTTTTGTTTTTTTTTTTTTCTCTATATTCCAACTTACTTCCTCTCGGACATAGGCTGAGAGTCTTAACATTCACCGCTTTACAATGAACAGTGAAGCCCGTGAGGTCTTGTTCCAGTCTAGGGAGTGAGACATGTGAAGCACGTAGAGTACAACGAGCACCTGCCATCTTGCCTTCACATGAGGCACGGTGCTCACTCATGGCCCGAAACGACCCCATCTCTGAAGCCACCTCGTTCCCGTGCTTCACTGTCTCACCCCCTACACTCGGACTCTCACACTTACACACACAACGCCACCTGTTGAGCAGATAACTCACCAGGCATTGCACCCCTATAGCATATTTTGAATATGGGAATATTCATACAGTGCTATTTAATCAGGGAACAATGAGGGTATTTTATTGACGTTTCGGTGGGCTTGTGGTAATGCACTGATACTAGGTACAGCACAAATTCCATCCCAATAATATCTTCCCATTGATACATCGGGATTTGAACCCGGGACCTTTGGATTACCAGGCCAGTGGCAAGACCACTCCACCACACCTCCCCTATTGCTATAATATTCTACAGATTCAGTTGAAAATACCTTTAATATAACTTCTGGTAATTATAACAAATATGTCTGACTATCTATAGGCTGTCCATATCAAATGGTGTTTGGTACAATGGACCCATTAAATTTTACTCCACTTCAATAAGTCGTCAGCCACGCATCCGTGTGTCCCTGTATCCAACCCAAAGGATACAATACCAGGCGTTTTATACAATATATCAAATTGTTCAGACCTCTACTTTAAAGGTTCAAAGATTCATATAAATGTATACATATCTTTCCCCACAACTGTTGTTCTTTACAAGTTGTTTACTCTATATACTGCCTACGTATTTCTATTTGTCCGTGGTACTGATAATAAATACAGCACATATATATGATATACTGTAATCATATGTCTATGATATTATACAATATTCTGTTGGCTTTTCTGTTTGTGTTGGTATTGCCACGTTTAGAGGAAGTAGTAGCTGGGATTATTTATGATATATATATATACATATATTTGTTTTGCTTCCTAATTTGTTATCCGTTTGTTTGTTTATATTAATACTGTTAGTATTACTATGTTTAAAAGTAGCATCATTGCTTGTTTTTGGTTTGTGCTAGTAATGCCACTTTCAATAATAGTGTCCCACCTTCAAACGTAAACCATATATATCCTTTCATGATGCAAGAAATAAAATGTTCATAAACAAAAATAAAGGAATATTAAGTATAAAGGTTTTGTTGTCGATTGTTAGGAATTATATGTTGTCTGAGTGTTTTCTTCTACCGTCTAGACTCTAGGCCAAAAGACCCCCACAGCTCGTTGTTCTTAATTTAAAACAAAAAATCCCACGAGAAAAAAACAAAAGAACAAAAAATTGGTTTCAGATCTGAATTGACAGTATCTGATATGACCTATTGTTGGTTATTATAATCATTGTCTCAATAATTATTGACGATATTTCGTCCTTTGTAATTTTCGAGTATTTTTATTTTTAGTTTGTCCCCTAGCTTAAAAAAAGGCTTTCCTAAACTTACTTCATATTAACAATGTGCCCACCGAGACCCTCTTCAAGGTAAATTTGTACATTTTTATATATAAAATGTACTAGCCGAAGGTCGATTTCTTCTTAGTTACAGGCTACCTATCGCTCGCCAAGAAAAAAACGACACCTGACTGGGATATAGAGTTGAATTACCACCAAACTAATGGGGGTGAAGCGTCTTATAATCTCCACACTAATGAAGCGATATACGGGAGGTCCAAAATGACCTTCTCGGATCAAACAGAGTAAAGTCAGTATCACACGATAACTTTTATCGTCAAATTTTGATGGTCAACATTTTGAGATTTTCAGTACTGCAATAGTAATAATCGGTTCATATAGAGCCGACAGACAATGAGTCTGAAAATACACCATTCCTTAACCTAGCTTATCTTAAGTAGCCTAAGAAACTAGGCGGAACCCAGAGGTGGCGCATCCACACCTAACCTCCACAGCCCGGAAAGGTTTTAACAAAAATCTCACCTGCAGGTAGCAGGGATCAAACCCGCGCTACTTGACTATAGTACAGCCGCAGTATTAATTAATCTATTGATATAAATTAAAATGGGTGATAGGAGTATGTTAAAGGTTTCCTTCATAAAATGTCAGGCCAGTGTTGAAAATAAAAGCTCGATAATTGAAAAAGGTGTATAGTAATATTCGTAAATAACAAGTGTAGATGTTGATAATAATACACTGATCCTACTAGAACACATGTACAGTCAAAATAAGACGTTCACCAAAAATCATAATGATTATTTGCATAAACTTTAGAAGTACGGTCATTAACTCGTATACGTCGTGCAACAAATAGTAATATTCACGGACTATCAGAAACATACTCAGTATGTCCATAAAATGTGATCGTAACTCATAATTACACAATTTAGGAACAATATTGTAATTGAACTGTTGAATCTAACTATTTCCGGGTAATTTGTCCACTTGTGTACACTCTACAACCCCGTCATGATTCCTTATCAATCCTCAAAATGATTAAATGAACCAACGTAATTCATACAATTCAATAAGAAGATTCGATTGTATTTACAGTATAGATTTGAGAACATAGGCAACGACTGATGTATCTGAGTGTACCAGAGGGTTCCTTCCCAGTTGCTTAGCGTCCTATGTACACTGTAAATAATATCCGTAAATAACAGTGAAATGTGACGTTCATTATTACGGTTTCTTGCTTGCATTATGCCTCTAAATTACGGTAATAAGACCGCAAAGAAGTGCTGTAGTAATATTGATGGTTAGGTGTGTTTGTGACCATTAAAGTTACGGTATCATGTTGGCAATATTGCTGTCTGTCCTGTGACCGTAAAAACAAGTGGATATTTTTAATCTTGTAGAGTTCCCCCTTCCGGCCTCTGACAGCCTCTGGTGCTGGAATGTAATACTACCTTCCAGATTGACTCTCCTTCACACCTATAAGCCTGAGTCGCACCACCATCTTAACCCTGTCTAAGCCGGAGGTGGTATTTTCGGATTACCCCTGTTTCACCCCATTAAGTTTAACGAATTGAAGACATCTCACCCCGATTATTTTGGTGATTGTAATACGCCTCATTAACTCCAGAGTCGATTTTTTTTGGGGGGCGATCGATAGCTTAAAGGAGGACTCAGGTGTGTATGTGTGTGTGTGTGTGTGTTTAAAATTTAGGGGCAAACTAAATATAGCAAAAACCATCTAAACTTTCAATAACAATTAAACAAATACACCATAATAGACCCCTAAACGTTGGATGGGCAAGTGTCAAGCGGGTATCACACGAGCAAATTTATCGGGGGATTAAATCGGAGCTATGGGGCATCTGTCCCGTTCTGTTCAGTGCCATTTTACAGAGAATGATACAATTACTATTTCTATTGTGAATGAAAGTGTAAGTAAATAAAATGGTAACTCATTTAATACGGAATTATGCAAAAAAAAAAAAAAATATATATATATATATATATATATATATAGAAAATATATATAAATATACTGTGTATATGCGTCATCGGAATGTCCGTAGGCTATTAGCCTATCTAAATCTTACCATAGTCAAGACAGGTGCATTGGTGAATACATTTAACTATAGCATATACCATATTTAACTATAGCATATACCATATTTAAAAAAAAAAAAACACTGTGTGATGTAACGTATACCTTCAAAAAACTGTGTGATGTAACGTATACCTTCAAAAAACACTGTGTGATGTAACGTATACCTTCAAAAAACACTGTGTGATGTAACGTATACCTTCAAAAAACACTGTGTGATGTAACGTATACCTTCAAAAAACACTGTGTGATGTAACGTATACCTTCAAAAAACACTGTGTGATGTAACGTATACCTTCAAAAAACAGTGTGATGTAACGTATACCTTCAAAAAACACTGTGTGATGTAACGTATACCTTCAAAAAACACTGTGTGATGTAATGTATACCTTCAAAAAACACTGTGTGATGTAACGTATACCTTCAAAAAACACTGTGTGATGTAACGTATACCTTCAAAAAACACTGTGTGATGTAACGTATACCTTCAAAAAACACTGTGTGATGTAACGTATACCTTCAAAAAACACTGTGTGATGTAACGTATACCTTCAAAAAACACTGTGTGATGTAACGTATACCTTCAAAAAACACTGTGTGATGTAACGTATACCTTCAAAAAACACTGTGTGATGTAACGTATACCTTCAAAAAACACTGTGTGATGTAACGTATACCTTCAAAAAACACTGTGTGATGTAACGTATACCTTCAAAAAACACTGTGTGATGTAACGTATACCTTCAAAAAACACTGTGTGATGTAACGTATACCTTCAAAAAACACTGTGTGATGTAACGTATACCTTCAAAAAACACTGTGTGATGTAACGTATACCTTCAAAAAACACTGTGTGATGTAACGTATACCTTCAAAAAACACGGTGTGATGTAACGTATACCTTCAAAAAACACTGTGTGATGTAACGTATACCTTCAAAAAACACTGTGTGATGTAACGTATACCTTCAAAAAACAACACTAGTTTTTAAAGTCTTTGTTCGCCATTGCACACTATAAATCAAGAGTATAAAATGGGTGTGAAAATGGCATATAAGATAATTGTCAATATATAATAATGACGTTCTTTTTTACTCTTGGATTTAATGGGTTTATTACCATCAATATATCTTTAAATGGTTAGATACTATGGATACGTTAGCTACCCTTTCCACATCCATTATATTTTAAATGAATTAACCCCTTCTGTACCAGCGACCTCCTTTTAACTTTATTCTGGCTACTATTAGACGATTGTATTCAGTTTATAAAGGGCTTCCAGTAATAAACAGGCTTTGAATATCTCACTTACCCTTTTTACTACCACAGATCCTTCTTAAACTGCATAAAATCGTCTAATTTTAGCAAGAATGAAAGGTAAAAATATGTCGCGGTACAGAAGGGGTTAACAAAGCCCTTCCCAAATGTTCAAGAATACGGCTCAAAGTGACCCTCTCAAAACGAGGCCTTATGAATATGTAAAACCACTGACGTAAATTATAACCTCCTGACATTTAAAAATAAGCCTTACATTCCCGGGGAAACTTCAAAGCCAACAAATGCATCTTCACCTTCTTGGAGTTGAAGAAACCATTTATTTTTGCTCCCTGTATATGTGTCTTTCCGGAGGCAACCCGCAAGGCACTCTGTTATTTTCATTCCAGCCAAGACTGTATTTGCATAAACAGCACTACCTACTCCTTCCTCTCTCATCCTTTACTCCCTAGTCCTTTCTCTTTCACTTACTCTTACTCTTACTCTCTCTCTATCTCTCTCTGTCTCTCTCTCTCCCTTCTTCTTCTTATTTTTCTATCCTTTCCTTCAACTTTCCTTTTCTATCGGATATGCCATCTCTACTAGAATTAAGTCCCTGACAACCTCGTTTGGATCGTAAGGTCTGCGTGGCCAGTGTATATATGTAAGTCTATGTAAGTCTCTCTCTCTCTCTCTCTCTTCTTAATAGCTCTTTGTTGTTGCACCATCTCCTTCTTTCTAATTCCGTGTCTATCTCGCCCACACTCACTCTCACTCTCTCTCCTTGACAGTTATTTTTCTGCTGCATCGTCTCCCTCTTTCTTATCTCCTCCTTCTCTCTGTCTCGCTCTTTCCTCTTTCTCTCTCTCGCTCTTTTTCTCTCTCTCTTTGCTTGCCCTATAATTATATACGCTAAGATTATTTTCACATCCCAAGGCAGAACTAGACTTTTTTCTCTCTATTCCGCTGATATCTTTCAATTTTGAGAAAACATTGGATTCGCCCCCCCCCCCTCCCCCCCACTCTCTCTCTCTCTCTCTCTCTCTCTCTCTCTCTCTCTCTCTCTCTCTCTCTCTCTCTCTCTCTCTCTCTCTCTCTCGGGTGCATAATCTACCTTGTATCAAGGCATTTATCTTGATTCCATTTCTCCGTATTCAAATTTCTTCCTTGCCATTCATACAATTTCCCTCCCTGTCTGACTCGGGCGGTGGGAATGAGAGAGCCAGGAAAAGGGGAATTGGCGAGAGAGAGAGAGAGAGAGAGAGAGAGAGAGAGAGAGAGAGAGAGAGAGAGAGAGAGAGAGAGAGAGAGAGAGAGAGAGAGAGTTGAGGGAATGAGGATTTGTTGGAGGGAGCAAACATGAGAGTGAAGAGGAACCTGACTCTTGTTGGTAGGAACATGCCTTTATTTTAGTAAGATTGACACAATTATACAAACATACTATAGTCTATTTTCATTCTACTGGCTTAAGTACGAAAACTTAACGGTGGATTTTTTGATTGATGGTATAATATGAAAACAAAACTGTGGCTGCATCATATATATGCAGTTTTTGTAACAATACAATTTGTATACGAAACATTCACAATAGATGAGATCATAACAAATAATCGTCAGGTAAAAGAGAGAGTTACATATATTTACACAGACTGCACAGACTTTGCGACCCCTACTAGACAGTCCGGACTTAATTCTAACAAAATTTGCTACTAACTGGAAGTTATGGATAGCAAACAAGAAGGTTCTCTCCCCACTCCCTCAGAGAGAGAGAGAGAGAGAGAGAGAGAGAGCGAGAGAGCGAGAGCGAGAGAGCGAGAGAGCGAGAGAGCGAGAGCGAGAGCGAGAGAGCGAGAGAGAGAGAGAGCGAGAGCGAGAGAGCGAGAGAGAGAGAGAGAGAGAGAGAGTAGAGTAGACTGTGTTTCTGGGAACAGCCAACATACCGGTACCTAGTCATAGCTTCATAACTATATCTAACCGTAGGGTGGTCTCTTTGCCCCTCCCCTCACTCCCCCATCCCCTTTTCGCCCCATTAATTTGTTGATTAAGACGTTTCACCTCATTTTGATGTCATTTGTACAATGGCGAGCGAAACAGGATTAAAGATTAACCGGACTTTGCCCGAGATGTTTTCTACCAAAAAGTATCACTAACAAAATTACAATTTAGCTTGAAGGGTTTTAAGAGAGGCGTTTTTACAAATATATTTCTACGTAATAAGGACATTGGAAAAACATAATATACACAATTGGGAAGTGCTAAACCCTCTTGTTTACAATACGGGTTTTGATTACAATGATATTATAATATAACAACAATAATGATAATAATAATGACATTGATATTACTGTTATTGTTATTATTAATAATTATTAATTAATAATAATAATAATAATAATAATAATAATAATAAATTGTAATAATAATAATAATATCAATAAAAATATTCGCTACAATAATAAATGGCAAGAAAAGGAAGAAGGATAAAAAGGAAGGAAAAAAAGGACAAAAACACGGAATTCCCAGAAGACAGCAAAAAGGAGGAAATTATAAAGACTAAACAATAACACGGGCAAAGACTAAATAAAGAAAGAAGGGAAGAATGTGTTGATAAGAGACGCGGAAGAAGCCAGTATAACAGGAAGGAAAAAGACAATAAATTAATGAGATCAAAACTTGAATGGAGGAAACAAGACCGAGATCATTATACGTAAGGGAAGACGACACTGAAAAAACAAAAAAACAAACAATCATAGAAACAGAGAAAAAGGGAAAAACAGAGGAAACAAGACATGATTATACTGTAGGGAGGACGACAGAGAGAAAATACAATCTTAAGAATAACACTAAAGATCTAGCAGGTGATACTTGAAGGAACCGTTTTAACTTCACAACAGTTCCCTAATGTACCATTACCTACATACTTAAACAGTAGCCAAAGGGAATATATACTGCATATATATATATTATATATACAGTATATATTTATTTATTATATTTTATTTATATATTTTTTTTTAAATTTCAATACATTTTCAGGAATGGTCTCTTCTAGTTGTATCCTCCAAACTCCCGTCAAGCTATAAAGTGCATCTCTTTTAGGCTAAGCATTCAAATTTTTTCGACGGAAAATGTTCCGGCCCAAGACCGATTTCTTCTAAAAAGCAGGATCGCTGTCGCCAATTTATCTAGCCAAGATAAAAGAGACACCTAAAAAAGTGAAACGTATTATAATGGCCAAACTCTTTCTCTCTCTTTTTGGCTTGTATCCATTCGGCCCTATTCAGCTTACTGTTTTAAGACGCTTACCCACATCCAGGTGTCAATATTTTCCTGGCGAGCGGTAGCGAGCCAGCATATATATATTTTTTTGTTTTGACAGAAAGCTATATTTGTACATTTTTCAATAGAAAAATGTCTCCGGCGAAGCCGGATTTCTCCATACAATGCTGGCTCACTATCGCTCGCCAGGATGATATCGACACCTGGAAGGGGATAAACGTCTTAAAACAGTTGGCTGAATGGGGCCGAATGGATACAAGCCAGGGAAAGAGAGAAAAGGAGAGAGAGATAAAAAAAAAAAAAAAAAAAACGCAGGTGAACCCCCTTAACCGGGAATGTGGTGCCCAAAAGGACTACCCCTGATTATTATAATGGTAACTTGAAGAGAAAGATAACAAACAGAGGTGATGACTGTTGAGGGAGCAGTTCCAACACCACCACCATAAGTCCCTATAATAGTGCCGTTGGCAGCGCAACCTAAGGGGAGATTTCCACTTGAGGGATTTATTTCTGGACCCCTTTCTCTCTCATGTTTAGCCCCATTGCTTTTTAGATTTTAAGACGCTCGCCCCCTTTAGTTTGTCGATTTTAAGAACTTTTGCCCCATTTCTGTCAATTTTAAGAACTTTCGTGCCATTTAGGTGTCGATTTTTTCCTGGCGAGCGATAGCGAGCCTGTAATTTGAGAGGAACCGGCCTTCGGCCGGGAAATTTTTCTACCGAAAAATGTACAAATTTATCTTAAAAGGGGGTCAAGGGGGTGTCATTTTAAGCTTGATGGAGTTCTAGGGAAGAAACTAAATACCTCCCCTTAAGGGGATAGGGTATAGATTTTGGGTCGGTTTATTGATTTAATAATTTTTTCTTTTATTTTAGTTTCCTTCGTAGACCTCTATCAAACTTTAAAAAAAAACACCCCCTAGAACACCCCTTCAAAATAAATGTGTACATTTTTCGGTAGGATTCCTCATACAATTCCAGGCTCGCTTTCGCTCGCCAGGAAAAAATCGACACGAAGGGTCCTAATATTGACAACAAAATGGGGTGAAAGGTCTTAAAATCGCAAAACTAAAGGGCTGAAAGTAATTAAAAAACTAATGGGGATAAACATGAGGGAAACGGGGTTCTAGAAAAACGACCCATCTCCCCTTAACACTTCCAAAGCGGATTGGATATTGGTTTGTAGTTTTCGAGCATTGTATTTGTTCGTTTCTTTGCCTAGATCCCTTAAAAAAACAGCGCTAACCTAGACCCCTCCTCAAGCTAAATGTTTACATTTTGGCAACAAAATAAATGTTCTAGCCGAAGGCCAGTTTCTTTTAAATTGCAAGCTTGCTATCGCTCACCAGGACAAAATCAACAGCTAAGTGGGTCGAAACGTCTTATAACTGCCAAGCTAATGGTGCAAACAGTGTTATAATCGCCAAAGTAAAGGGGTGAAACGGGGTCGAGAAATCCAATAATAGAACCCCCGCTAAATAAATCCCTCGCCGATGGTACTTGAGGGCGCGGCTACGGGGCCCTCCACGACGATATCAACCAACACACGCGGTGAACAGCAGACACACATAACACCTCAAAATGGTCTCTTTAAGGGGAGATGGCCTGGGTTTTCTGGACCACTTTCTCCCTCATGTTTAGCCCCATTAGTTTTCAGATGTTAAGATGTTTGCCCCATTAGTTAGTCGATTTTAAGACCTTGCGCCCCATTTCGTCGTCAATATTTGGACCTTTCGTGGTATTTAGGTGTCGATTTTTCCCCTGGCGAACGATAGTGAGCCTGTAATATTGAAAGAACCGGCCTTCGGCCGAGACATTTTTCCACCGAAAAATGTACAAATTAATCTAGAAGGGGATCTAATGGATGTTTTTTTTAATTTGGTGAAGGTCTAGGGAAAAAACTAGAAAAATAATGAATACATGCAAAAATCGCCCAAAAAGTGAACCCTCCCCCCTTAAGGCTAGAATTGTAGTTATTTCTTCATTTATTTATATATTATTATGTTGTTTTACTTATTTATATAATTTATTTATATATTATTATGTTGTTTTACTTATTTATATAATTTATTTATATATTATTATGTTGTTTTACTTATTTATATAATTTATTTATATAATTGATTTATGTATTTATCAGTTTCCTCCCAAAACCTCCATCAAGCTTTAACAAAATACCCCCATGACGCCCCTTCCAGATAAATGTTTACATGTTCGCTATCATTCACCAGGAACAAATAGACAACTAAATGGCGCAAACGGTATTATAATAGCAAAACTAATGGGGCGAACGTCTTAAAATATCAAAACTAATGGTGCTAAACATGAGAGACAAGGGGTCCACAAAAAACAAACCTCCCCTTAACCCCTTCTGTACTGCTACGCCTTTTTTTACTTTCTTCTGGCTACCATTAGATGATTATGTCCAGCTTAAAAAGGGTCTCCAGCAAATGACAGGCTTAGAACTATCTCACTTAACCCTTTTACAAACCACACATCCTTCTTAGACTGCACCCAATCGTCTAATTATAGCTAGCATGAAATTAACAACACGTCGCCGGTACAGAAGTGGTTAAGCTACGAGAAGTTAACCCAAGAACGGATTGATAAGGATGTGAGGGCAGCGTAGGAATTGGCTTTATAGAAGTTATGAAAAGGGTAATTAAAGTGTCCATAATGTTATACCTTTATAAATGTATATTGGTAAAGGTAGCGCCAACGAACTTGCCAAAAAGCTCGATCCCTTAACTCTTCGTAACTCAAAAGGGCCTAGAGCAAACTGGCTGTAAATATCCACACCTACTACCTGGTGGACTCTTCCCAAATGATAGGAATTTAGGCTATGCATGTATGTATGTATGTATATGTATGTAATTAAAGTGTCCATAATGTTATACCTTTATAGATGTATATTAGTAAAGGTAGAGAGAGAGAGAGAGAGAGAGAGAGAGAGAGAGAGAGAGAGTGTGTGTGTGAGTGAGAGTGAGAGAGCGAGAGAGAGAAAAGAACTAAGAGAAAACAGGTTGTAGTTGTAATGACCTTGTTTAAGACAGCCTTCATCTTCTCCCACACAGTCCCAGGAGAGAGGGAGAATGAGAAAGAACAACAGGGAGGCGCTCAGAGAAAAACAAAAATGCCAGGGGAAAAGTTTAATATAAAGATAAAACACACATGACCAAACAATGCACATACAGAAAAAAAAAAAAAAAAAAAAAAAAAAAAACACGCACGCACGCACACACACTCAATCAATCAATTTACATATAAACAATCAACTAACACACACACACACACACACACACACACACACACACACACACACACACACACTTCACACAGCCCGTAGCCTAGTAGGGAGCACAGCCCGTAGCCTAGTAGGTAGAGCTCTCGTCTCACACACGAGGGGTCGGGGGTTCAATCCCCGGCCGGGCGGAGACAAATTGGGCTTGTCTCCTTTCATGTGTTAGCCTCAGTTCACCTAGCTGTAAATAGGTACCTGGAATAAGTGGACGACGTTGTGGCGTCCCATCTGGGGTTGGCAAAAATGGTACAAGGCGAGATGGGTATCATATGGTTCACCTAAGCTGATGGCTACCTAAGCCTTCGGGCGAGACGGTACCGTCTATAGTGAGAATGGTACCATACAGATCCACCCTAAGCCTTCGTTTCCGATGTCGCCAATTGGCTAAAAATACAGACTACACACACATCCACAGCCATTCCAACGATACATATAACACCTACACATATAGGAGGCGGGAAATAACGAGCATGCTCACTCCCGCAATACAACTAAAGTAAGTACAACTAAAGTAAGTACATAATGTCCCAACGACTATATGTTACAGTCTCTGCTATAGTGATAAGTAACACCCCGTTCTCAACATTAATGATCAATTACAAACCCCAATGTACATGAATAAACTAATGAAAGCATAATTATGGTCCTCCTGGGATTCGAACTCGGGACACCACACCCAGAACATAAGCATCTAAGGCTGGCCATTACACCACCAACACAGGAAATTAACTTAAGCTTCAGAGTGCGTACATTAGGAATATTGACAGAGCGTTATAAGAGAACACTATATTGACAGAGCGTTATAAGAGAACACTATATTGACAGAGCGTTATAAGAGAACACTATATTGACAGAGCGTTATAAGAGAACACTATATTGACAGAGCGTTATAAGAGAACACTATATTGACAGAGCGTTATAAGAGAACACTATATTGACAGAGCGTTGTAAGAGAACACTATATTGACAGAGCGTTATAAGAGAACACTATATTGACAGAGCGTTATAAGAGAACACTATATTGACAGAGCGTTATAAGAGAACACTATATTGACAGAGCGTTATAAGAGAACACTATATTGACAGAGCGTTATAAGAGAACACTATATTGACAGAGCGTTATAAGAGAACACTATATTGACAGAGCGTTATAAGAGAACACTATATTTACAGAGCGTTATAAGAGAACACTATATTGACAAAGCGTTATAAGAGAACACTACTAAGGTTGAAATCCGTTTTAAGCAATAATACAAATATTTATAGATGAATCAATATTGCTGTAAATCCATTACATTTTTTAAAACCTAATTAACCCCTTCTGTACCGACGACTTTTTGTTTTTATTCTGGCTATATTTAGAGGATTTTGTGGAGTTTAAGAAGGATCTGTGGTAGTAAAAAGGGTTAAGTGAGATAGTTCGAAGCCTATCAATTGCTGGAGGCCCTTTTGAAGCTGAATAAAATCGCTTAATAGTAGCCAGATTAAAAGCAAAATGTCGTTGTCGGTACAGAAGGGGTTAATGACATCAATAGAATTAATGAATACATGTGGTACTCCCGATTAATGAATACATGTGGTACTCCCGATTAATGAATACATGTGGTACTTCCGATTAATGAATACATGTGGTACTCCCGATTAATGAATACATGTGGTACTCCCGATTAATGAATACATGTGGTACTCCCGATTAATGAATACATGTGGTACTCCCGATTAATGAATACATGTGGTACTCCCGATTAATGAATACATGTGGTACTTCCGATTAATGAATACATGTGGTACTCCCGATTAATGAATACATGTGGTACTCCCGATTAATGAATACATGTGGTACTTCCGATTAATGAATACATGTGGTACTCCCGATTAATGAATACATGTGGTACTTCCGATTAATGAATACATGTGGTACTCCCGATTAATGAATACATGTGGTACTCCCGATTAATGAATACATGTGGTACTTCCAATTAATGAATACATGTGGTACTCCCGATTAATGAATACATGTGGTACTCCCGATTAATGAATACATGTGGTACTTCCGATTAATGAATACATGTGGTACTCCCGATTAATGAATACATGTGGTACTTCCGATTAATGAATACATGTGGTACTTCCGATTAATGAATACATGTGGTACTCCCGATTAATGAATACATGTGGTACTCCCGATTAATGAATACATGTGGTACTCCCGATTAATGAATACATGTGGTACTCCCGATTAATGAATACATGTGGTACTCCCGATTAATGAATACATGTGGTACTCCCGATTAATGAATACATGTGGTACTCCCGATTAATGAATACATGTGGTACTCAGGATTAATGAATACATGTGGTACTCCCGATTAATGAATACATGTGGTACTCCCGATTAATGAATACATGTGGTACTCCCGATTAATGAATACATGTGGTACTCCCGATTAATGAATACATGTGGTACTCCCGATTAATGAATACATGTGGTACTCCCGATTAATGAATACATGTGGTACTCCCGATTAATGAATACATGTGGTACTTCCGATTAATGAATACATGTGGTACTCCCGATTAATGAATACATGTGGTACTCCCGATTAATGAATACATGTGGTACTCCCGATTAATGAATACATGTGGTACTCCCGATTAATGAATACATGTGGTACTCCCGATTAATGAATACATGTGGTACTCCCGATTAATGAATACATGTGGTACTCCCGATTAATGAATACATGTGGTACTCCCGAATAATGAATACATGTGGTACTCCCGATTAATGAATACATGTGGTACTCCCGATTAATGAATACATGTGGTACTCCCGATTAATGAATACATGTGGTACTCCCAATTAATGAATACATGTGGTACTCCCGATTAATGAATACATGTGGTACTCCCGATTAATGAATACATGTGGTACTCCCGATTAATGAATACATGTGGTACTCACGATTACACTTGAAGTACATGAATAAATCGCATCGGAGATCGGCCCAACATTCTTGACCTGTTTCTAACTTCTAACCCTTCTTCTTATACTGTCGATCTTTTCTCTCCTTTGGGCTCCTCCGACCATAAACTTATCTCTGTCACCTGTCCTATCTCTCCAGTACAGCCACCCGATCCTCCTAGCCGGCGGCGCTTGTGGCACTTTGGCGCTGCCGACTGGGAGGCTCTTCGGCAGTACTTCTTTGATTTCCCATGGAATGATTTCTGCTTCCATGGCCGAGGACCCTCGGAGAGTGCTGAACGCATTACCGAGGTAATCCTATCGGGCATGGAAGCATACATTCCATTCTCTTTCTCTCAGACTAATGCTAAAAAATCTTGGTTTACTCACGCCTGTTCTACTGCTGTCCGCAATAAGGAGGAAGCATTCAAACGGTACCGACGCCTTAAAACTCAAGACTCTCATTCTTCATATGTTTCTGCCCGGAATCAAGCCAAATCTGTTCTTCGACTTGCCAAACACTCTTTCATCAATAATAAATGCACTGAACTATCCAACTCTAGCTCTTCCCAAGCTTTCTGGCATCTAGCCAAAAACCTCTCCAACAATTTCTCTTCCTCGTCTTTCCCTCCCCTTTCCCACTCTGATGGCACAACCATCACTTCTTCCTCTGACAAAGCTAAACTCTTCGCTCAAACTTTTGCTAGAAACTCCACCTTGGATGATTCCGGTGCTATTCCTCCCTCTCCGCCCTCCTCTCTCTTACTTATGCCTAATATCCTAATCTCTTCTAAAGATGTACTTTCTACCCTCTCTGGGCTTAACATTAATAAGGCGTACGGTCCGGACGGTGTTCCTCCTGTTGTTCTCAAAAACTGTGCTTCCGTGCTGACTCCCTGCCTAGGCAAACTCTTTCGTCTCTGTCTATCCTCTAACGTCTTCCCTTCATGCTGGAAGTTTGCTCACATTCAACCTGTCCCAAAGAAGGGTGACCGCTCTCAACCCTCCAACTATCGTCCAATTGCTCTTATCTCTTGTCTTTCTAAAGTTTTTGAAACTATTCTTGCTTCCAAATTTCTTAAGCATTTCTCTTCTCATAATCTGCTCTCAGATCGCCAGTATGGCTTCCTTAAGGGTCGCTCTACTGGTGATCTTCTTTCATATCTTACTAACTCTTGGTCATCCTCCTTTCGGGACTTCGGTGAGACTTTTTCTATTGCACTAGACATATCGAAAGCCTTCGATAGAGTCTGGCATAAATCTTTAATTTCTAAACTACCCTCCTTCGGTTTCTATCCCTCCATCTGTGCCTTTGTCTCTAATTTCCTTTCCGGCCGTTCCATAGCTGCGGTTGTGGACGGCCATTGTTCACTTCCTCACCCTATAAACTCCGGTGTTCCTCAGGGCTCTGTCCTATCTCCTATTCTCTTTCTAATTTTTATAAATGATCTCCTTAACTGTACCTTAATTCCCATCCATTCATACGCAGACGACTCAACCTTACACTACTCCATTAGTTTTTCAGAACGCCCCAGCCAGCAATCCCTCAACGACAAACGTAATGAAGCCATAGAACTCTTAAATTCTGATCTAAATACTATTTCCAATTGGGGCAGAGAAAACCTTGTTAACTTTAATGCTTCCAAAACCCAATTTCTCCATCTATCTACCCGTCAGGATCTCCCAGCGGACTATCCCTTATTCTTCAACAATACAAAAATCAACCCTTCATCTTCTCTCAATATTCTTGGTGTCTCTTTTTCTTCTGCTCTCATTTGGAAGGACCATATTACCAGTCTTGCTAAGGCAGCCTCCCAGAAGCTGGGTGTGCTCAACCGCCTTAGGGGGTTCTTTTCCCCTGCACAGCTTCTTGCTCTGTACAGGGGCATAGTGCGCCCTTGTATTGAGTATTGTTCACATGTGTGGGGAGGTTCCTCTCACACCGCTCTCCTAGACAAAG